>JAVQJS010157237.1:0-14438 GCA_036024795.1 Galaxias rostratus
GTCCTCCGACAGGCCGCTTTGACGCTGTCGCCTTCTCTTCTTGCTCCACAGCTCGTGGCAGTCCTGCCAGTGAGGGAGGCTGGCGAGAGACATACACACACACACACAGGATAAAAAAACCTGGGGGAGCGGAAGCAAGTGTGTGTGTGTGTGTGTGTGTGTGTGTGTGAGTATGTGTGAGTGTCAGCAGGGCCACTCACTCTGGCGGGGGCATCTTGCTGGGCTCCACGTCACACAGGAAGTCACTGTTGAGAGCCTGCTCCGATGTGCAACGTCGGGCAGGGTCAAGGGTCAGCATGCGGTCCAGCAGGTCCAGGGCCTGGTTAGGCAAACTGGGCCGACACAGAGACAACTGTCACACATGGGAAGCGTTTCACTGCCTGAGCGTTACCGGTGTGGAGGGGGCGGGGGCGGCCCACGTACAAGGCAAACTCCTCACGCAGCCGGCGCCGGTACTGCTTCTTGGGCTTCATGGTGTTGAAGTAGGGCAGCTTGATGACGTCTGGCCACGCAGCAGGGCAGGGACTCCCGCACAGACGACTGGGCCACAGGCAGAGGGGCCACACACATTTGTTACTTTCCCAGACGGGAGCAGGTTTGAGAGACCCAGGTAAAGAAGAGGGCTTCTCTGCATGCCGTACCTGATGAGCTCAAGCTGCAGCAGCTCCTGGTTGGCCTGGAAGATGGGCTTCTTCGTGAACAGTTCCCCCAGGATGCACCTGGACACGGAGGATACGAGGCGGGGAGGGCAAATGCATGGAAGAGGAACTTGGGTCAATAAAGCAGTGATCAGTGGCGGTTCAATCTGACCTCTGGCAGACCAAACAGCACATGACGCTACATTGGTGTGTGTGTGTGAGAGCGTGGCACTGACCCGCAGCTCCACACGTCGATGGCTGGAGAGTACCTCTCCTCCCCCAGGAGGAGCTCGGGTGGGCGGTACCATAGCGTGATGACTTTATTAGTGTACGGCCGACTGAGGAGACAGAGAGGGGGAGAATAGTGATCATCGACACCACTACTCTCCAGTGCAGCTATGCCCCCCAGTGCCTAAATACAGACGCTTCAGTTTCCTGAAGGCTTTTGAGTGCGTAAACCATCGTACAGTAGACAGCACCATCTAGTGGAGAGCCTCAGAAACCCACATAGGAAATGGCAGGGCATTTGATTGGATTTGCAGCAGTTGTTGGGACACATTTTTATATCCTGTTACTTAAGAGGGACCAAACACCATTACCAGCCCCACCCCAATGCCCTCAGGTCTGACCCTCCTACTCCAGAGAACATCCCATAATCTTACCTTTCCTCCGAGTTGTAAAGCCGAGCCAAACCAAAGTCAGCCAGTTTGATTTGACCACTGAAAAAGGAAAGAAAAATGAGTGAGTGAGCGAGAGAGGGGGAATGGTAAGTAGACGGATAACAAATCTTTAACAACCGTCACTAATGACACACACACTCTGCGATCGTGTTGCTCACACGCTGACCTCCGCGAGCCCAGCAACGCCCCCTGCTCTCGTGAGGTGTGCTGAGCGACCCTTGCTGTGTGCGGAGGCCTGTACCTGTTGTTGAGGAGGATGTTGGAGCACTTGATGTCCCGGTGCAGGAAGTTCTTCTTGTGGCAGTAGTCCAGGCCCTCCATGAGCTGGCGCATGAAGCTGCGCACGTGCTCGTGGGAGAACTGGCACAGGCCCGACTCCAGCAGGCCCATGAGGTCGTGGTCCATGTACTCAAACACGAGGTAGAACGCACCTGCCGTGGGGAGGGGGGACACGGGCGCATTACCACCACAGTTAAGACCCAAACACAGCGTTTGCCACAGCCTATGAAACACCGCCGCGCTGACCTTTGTCCTTCTTGAAGTCCAGGGCGTCCTGCTTGTCGGTGACGATCTCCTTCATGTTCACCACGCTGCGGTGGTTGAGCTGCCGGAGGATCTTGATCTCCCGGATGGCCGTGATGGGGAAGCCCTCCTTCTCGTTGTCCAGACGCACCTTCTTCAGGGCCACCAGTTCACCTGGGCCGGGAAACACGAGTTATCTACCCTTGGGACACCATCGCTGTGGGAAGGACTCTGGGCCCTGTTCCCAAACGCTGAGGGGCCAAAGATCTAGGTGAACATTCACCACAGCCCTGCCGTTCTAAAAATAGATGGTGGACAGTCCATATAAGCCCACAGAATGTGCCATTTGTTAGTTATAGATGAACGATACCCTATCAGAACCGTTTTGAGCTGACAGCTATGGCATAGCCTTCATACTGTCCTATATGACCTCATGTTCAGCTGGGAATCCTCTCAGGCGGCGTTTCTGCCATTTGTTGGCACCACACCAAAGGAACATTTTCTGAGTGCCATCATTCATGCAAACGTAGGCCAATGTCACGTAACTTTTAAATGTTTAGACGTTCCATTCTATCGTTCTACCTAAATGTGTTAACAAGTTCTGATGTTTGTAAACCTTAATGTGTCGCCCAGGAGAGTGAGGAGCCGCTCCTTTCCGTGAGCCAAGCTGCGCTTCGCTCTTCTGTGGCGCAAAACTAACGGAACACGTAGCGGGGCTTTGCATAGTCAAAGCAGCACCACGCTTATTTCCCCTGGCGGCACAGCATCGCTCATAAGGTTAAATGAATGTGCCTGGACGCTACCGCGAGTTGGCATCATGTTGGCTTTAGTCAAGTGTCATCTCAACAAAAAGTGGACACTATCATAAACATACATTCTATTTAGAAGAGTAGCTTACTTCCACAAGAATCACCGCATTGGTCAACTGTTACTATGGTGCACAGACAGGAATGAACACAGTGCAAAGGGCAGCTTCTAAAACAAATTGGAAAACCAGGAATTATTGATTCAAAGTAGCCTGAAAAATGAGGAGTAGGCAATAGGTCAATAGTTGAACAAACTTTTGTTTCCCCGTCCTTGAAGGGGAAAAATTTACAATGTTTCTGCATCTACTGTTTCTGTTATGCTTCTGACAGCATGAATTCATGAACAGTTTGCTTTTGCAGTGGACAAGTGACCAAAACCTACGTCGTTTTGGTTAAACCTTGGCCTGTCACTGTGCAGCCCGTTCTTTCCAGCATGATGAACATGGCAAAAGACAACAGCAAACAACCTACGTTGGGGAGCGGCTGAGGATCAGGAGGCAGTGGGAGGTTCATTGATCCCACGGTTGGTGGTTCAATCCCCAGCTCCTCCTGTCCATGCGTCAAAGTGTCCTTGGGAGAGACACTGAACCCTGAGGAGCTCCTGTTGTTAAGACATGGGGCGCCTTGCGTGGCAGCTCTGCCACCATCAGTGTGTGAGTGAATGGGTGAATCAGAAGCAACACTAACGCACGTTTTTCCATTCTGCTTAAAATGCAGTGCTTTATTTAAATTAACCCTGTGTGATTGGTCATTAACCATATGTGATTGGTCAAAGAGAATGGTGGGTGGTAGCCTGTTATGAAAAAAGGCTGCGAGTGGTCTTCGGGTACAACAGTTACTATTAGTTTTGATCACAACTCCTGACAACAAGAAATGTGTGTCACAACCCCCCCACCCCCGTGGTACTGGGGTGTAAGCTACCACAATCTTGATGACAAAGCGAACAAGTATAACAATTATAACATTAAATTCACAGCCTCTGCTAATCAGCGAAAGAGAACAAAGCTAACAGGAAAGGTTTGTTTTGACGTATAAATTGGGGCCTACACACACACACACACACACACACACACACACACACACACACACACACACACACACACACTAGTTTTAAACTTGTGAGTGGATTCTGAGTTACACACAGGCCGACGTCAGCTTGTACCTGTGTCCTTGTCCTTGGCTTTGTACACCTGGCCGTAGGTGCCCTCCCCGATGATACCGATGATGTCAAACTTGTCCACGCAGCGTTTACCCCAGTCGCTCTGCGTCTGCTTGCGCTCGCCGTAGCGCGGGCAGCAAAACCTGGTACACGGAGAGGAAACGACAGAGCTCATGACAAACAGGAGGGAGAAAGAGAGGTGGCCGGCGGACGGGGCGTGGACGGGGGACGACGACTCACTTTGGTCTCTTCTTGAGGGCTGTCTGGGGCAGTGAAGGCGGCCTGTGGACGGGAGACTGTGGAGGGGACTGGTCCCCGCCAGTCAGGGTGGGGGGCAAGGGGAGGTCGATGAGCGACGGCCGGCTCCGTACCTCCCTCTCCTTCCTGGACGACCTCTGAGGCGGGGTGGACTTCTTTGGACTGATGCATAGAGAGAAAGAGACAAGCAGACAGGTGAACACTGCTCAGCCACTCATGCTGGAAGTCAGCTAAAACAGAGGGTCGCCATTTTAAACATGCTATAGATACAAATGTATGCAAAAAAGGTTTAAAATGAGGCCTCGAATTTCTCAGTCCAAAACGTAAGCAGTGCAGGTATGTGCTAATTGCAAGAGGAAACTCAACAGAAACACAACGCTTGCGGTCATGACCATTAGGATTTAGAAAAACTACAAGATTTGGTTGGTCAGCGAGCCAAGGTGTGGTGTGTGGCGACACAAACAATGGAGAAAGCATGGTCACGTCTTCCGGGAGCTCACCTGTCCAGACAGTCTCCCAATAGCATGGGCGGTAAAGGCAGGGGGGGCAGGGTGGAGGTCTTGTGGAGGGCTGCCTGCCGGATAGGGCTGCGTGTAGGGAGCGGAGCAGGAGACTTGGACTGGGAGGCGGTGGCGGCAGAGAGGGCTGTGGCTGGAAAGAGGCTGGGATCAGCCGGGAGAAGGGCAGGCTGGGCCTGGGTGGCGGGGCCGAGAGGCACGGGGGGCGAGGGCTGAGGGACGGTCTGAGAGGCCGAGAGCGTGGGCACGGGGGACGAGAAGGAGGAGGGGGTAGGCACGGTGCCCTGCTCCTCGCCGGTGGGAGTGTCCTGGGGCGTGGGCGCAGATGACAGGGGCTGGGGCTCCACCGCTACAGCGGAGTCTCTGTCTGGCTGGGGGGCCTCCGCTTTAGGGGGCCGAGAGGAGGAGCTCGGGGTCCTGCGTGTGGAAGGAGGAGGAGGGGAGGGGGCGCCACCGCGAGCAGCTGCCACGGCCGCCTGGCGCTCCTTTTTCCTGCGGCTAAGCTCCGCCCCCAGGCTGGAGTTGAGGGGAAGGCGAGATGAGGAGGGCGGGGAGCGACTGGTGGGCCGGCTGCTGTGGGACCCACCCCCTCCTCCCGCCAAGTGCTTCTTGCCCCTGGAGCGCGAGGAGGAGAAAGGCAGAGGGGAACGAGTCCTGGAACGAGCGGAGCGTCTGCAGTGAGAGAAGAACAATACAAAGCCATTAGAACATAACTTTGACAATTACATAACATAGTGAAGCAGAACATTCACGTTCGTGCCGCTAGACCTTTAAAGCTGTGACTTAACTTCTGTTACCACTTACCAAGTGAACCCCGACCTAACAGACTAAACACAAACCCAACCGCACAGATCCCAATAAAAGGTATAATAGGTTTGACTTGGTAGGGCCAGAAAACAATGTGTAGTTTACTACAAACAATTTGGTTAAAAATATACACACTGCCCCTCATAACATATGATTGGAATATAATCAGTATGGAACTTTCTGGGTCTGTCTAGTTCTAACAGTAGCATGGAAAAGTGTCTTTGGTCGGTACATCTTTTCGTTTCATGCACTTACAGAGTAGAGACCTCACTACAGAAAGTTGCCTTATCTTCAGTCTGTACCCCAAGCTCAAGGTTTTACAGTGATACAACACTTAATCAAAATGGCCGCACGTCAACTGCTAAACCCGACAACTGCTGGCTTGACACCCTCAACCAGTCCTTTCCTTTTGTCTTGCCACCAGCCTCACAGACCTGGCCATCAAGAGCCAGTAACTTGGCAACACTGAGCTCTTCCTTGTCTAATTTTTCCCATTCAGGACTGGTGCTAGGCACTGAAAGAGGCAAAGTTGTTTAGTTTTTTTTTGTTTTTTTTCTCCCTTCAATTCACTCTTTCCCTGATTTAGACACACATAAATCCACTCAAATAAATATGTTTTCTATATTATATACCAAGTGACTTGACAAGTTTTGTACTTCTGCACAAGTCCATAGAGATTAGTTAAGCTGCAATAATTGTGTTTTCTGACTATCCCAAGGGTAACCATATCATTAAGTAAATTAAGACTAGGGTGTAGCGTTGGGGGAATTTGGAAGTGTGTATAGGAGTTCATGATGATCCTGTGATTGCGTGGGTGGCTTTGCGCCTCTGGGAGGCCTACCGGCCTGCTGATACTCACCGTGACATGGGGCTGGTGCTGGAGGACCTGCGGTTGCCATAGGGGCTGATTGAGCGTCTCCTGGAGTAGGGGCTGCTGTCTCTCTCATAGCTGGAGGAACGGTGCCTGCTGCCGTAGGGGCTATCTGACCTCTGCCTGCTTCTCCGGGACATCTCCCGGTAAGGGCTTGGGCTTTGCTGAGCGGGTCGCCGTCTGTGATGGTAGCTGTCTTCCCCCTGCTGCCCATAACCACAGCCCATGGGGCTGTCATTGCCCAAGCCTCTCCTGGGCGAGGGAGAAAGCGCAGAAACTGTGCCCTTTCTACGGGGGCTTCCTCTAACTGGGGCCCTGCCCTTGGGGCTGGACTTGTGACTCTTTGATGATTTGCGGTGGCTTCTTTCAGTCCTGGTCTTTTGAGAGGAGCTTTGACTGGCCTCCTCCCTGTCCTCACGCTTCTGCTTGTCTCTGCGATTCTTCCCTGAGCGGCTACTTTCTTTGCTGCGAGATGATGATGACGAGGAGGTGGTGCTTCCTACACTGGCACCAGGCTGTACCTGGGAGGAAGGCACAACCTCTTTTCGTTTTGACCCAGTGTCCATCTCAGTCTGATCATGGCGCCTGGAGCCAGACGCAACACCTGCCACAGGGGTTAAAGTCTCCTTGTTCTTTCCAGAATATGCTTTCTCTTGGTCCTTACTACTCTTCTTCTTTAATCTCTGGGAGACATCACCAGTCTCTCTTACTTTATTGGGATCCTTGGACTTTTTGCGAGAGTGTCGATGCTTGTGCATCCTACTCTCCCTGCCTAAAACAATCCCACCCCCATCACCCTTACCATATTCAGAGGCTTCTAGTCTTTCGTTTGCCTCTTGATCAGCAGGTTTTGTTGAGGGGGGGTCCGAAAAAGTGTCAGAATCTGAGCTTATATCATCATATTCCACCAATGGCTTCACTGTGTTAACGGCAGAAGGCGCTGTAACGCCAAGGGCTGAAACTTGAATACCCTGTGCGGAGGACTCACCACGACCATGTTTGTTTGATTTTGTCCTTTTGCGTCTAGAGGATAAAGATGACATTGACTGAACCTTACTGCCCTTACTCGTCATGTTACCCAACGAGGTATGAGGCAGAACTTGAGACTGGTGCGGCCCACTGTTGCCAGTTGCCGTCTGAGGCTGCACGACAGTGCTCGAATCAGACTTCCTCTTGGTCCCATGGTGTCGATCCGACCCAGGCATTCCTCACGTCGGCGTCGGTACCGCTCCTGAGCGTGGGCCTCTATGGCCCAGACAACGCATGAACGGGAGTGGTATTCCAAATGCCAAGTGTTACAAAGAAGCAATTCAATTTAAAACGAATAAACAAAACTAGGCCTCTCACGTTCAATTCTTCAGTGCAAGTTCATTCCAGTCCAGTTGTCAGCGTGCCAAAGCATGAAAAATTATACATCCAAAGCCAAAAGGGTTTATGCAGTTTGCTAGCTACTGTCTGAAGAAGGTCCAAACCACAAATGTTTGCATTGTGTTCTCTTCTCCGTGTCTATTTAGCTTGCTGGCTAGCTAATGTTGAGTAGCTAGCTAGCATGATGATTCGTGGAAAAAAGGCAAAACGAAGTCCTTTTTGTGAAATATGTCCTTGTCAGTTGCCAAGCTTATTTTTTTCTTTGAACTACGCTTTTTGGAGTTTGGAAACAAGAAACAGCCGTCATTAAAAGGCGATCTTGTTTCTCGAACAAAATGAAAACTTGACCCGGTTGGTACTGTTTACATGTTCCCTTTAATATACGTTTTATCTGCTATAAATTCTATGTTGATAAGAAATTATATAATATTCATGTGCAGTAGATGGTCCAGTTTATTATCAATGGCTCTGGGAATCAACCAGGCCTATATTCAGGGCGATGATAGTGGATTTAATAACATCCACAGCCCTATCTCAAGGAGACTAGAAACGCCATTGTGGCTTCTTTGACTAGCAGGCTTTCCGCATAGCAGAATTAACCGGAAGTATGTGATGCTGTCAATCCTTGTAGTATCTTAGCAACATCCGAAAGATGTCCCGCCCTCTATCGTTATGGTCGCCGTATCCCTAGTGAACAATGATCCTGTCTGTTCGTGAATTCTTAACAGATTTTTTTACAATCAAACAGAAGAGTATATATTCGGTGTTCATCTAGGAATTCCAAACAACTATTTGCTTTGTCAACTTGGCGGAATAAGTGGCTGTAGTGGTAGCAATTCTTTTTTTTTTCTGACCCCCTGTTCAGGTGAACAGTTTTCCAAGATGCATCTGCAATTAATTAAGTCTATGATTTTTTGGGGTGTATTCATAAATGGTCGAGTTACATAGAATAGCCTCGATTGAAGAAGTGCCCTGTTTACAATGCGCGTAAGAAAAATAAATCAAGAAAACTAAAAAACAAAACAAAACAAAAAACTAATTAGGCCCTACATGTAAAAACCCGACAGTCGGTCCTCCACAGACTGTAGCACGCGATGCATAGGCTATTGTCTATGGGCCGTCCTATATTGCACGTTTAAAATCAAACAAATAGGCCTAATTATGTTTTCGACTTGTCATTCAGCTTAGCTGCTGATATTTAAGTCAACAACTACATGGAAAATTACCAAGACTGGAAGACGACATTATATTAGTTTTTTTTTTTCTAAGTTATTTACATGCATGTTTTTCCCGCTTCAGTGACGTAGACTGACGTCTGTTGCATGTATGTAGGGATTGGTTCCCATCTTTACTTGAGGCGGGGAAGTTGTCAAACGGGAAGTAGCGTTTCTTCAGAAAGTTACATATATCAATATGAAATAGTAACTATTGATCCCCAGTCAATATGTTCACTAAATACTTGAAGCCTTTAACATGTTGTACTACTATAATGTTTATTTTAGTTGTATGCTAACCAAGTCTGTTGGAAATAAACTCGACTGACTTAAAATGGTGTTTATATAGACTACATGTCCAGAACGAACAAAACATCTTCATATTCCCTTTGCCTTCTGGGATTTTCCAATTCAAGTCATCATCACTAACAAGAAAGCTATGCTTTTGATGATAAAATATAGCTTGTTTATAGGCCTATGACTACATTTTGCTCATTGCCTAAACTTTATCTCTAGGCCTAACTTGTAGTATGATGCAGTAAAAAATATGTGATACTTCGATGATTCTATATTAAACAAGATCATTCAAAGTAACAGTCAAACTGATTATAGATTCAGGCAACAGTTTACACGAATTGAAATAGACTGTTTCCTAAATACAATAGCTTTTGTTGTCAGACCCTTAGTAACGTATAGAGCTACCCTCAGGGTTTGAACAATAATAAGGCATATGGGACTTTTACATTTATTTCTAGACCTAGAGTACGCTGTCATGGGCTGTTGCAGTGTTTACCGATAAGGGGGATGGAGGAGGGGAGAGTGCACTAGTGAGCACCGAAAATATCGCTTATAGCAGTTGGTTGGTGCATTTGATCGAAGAGCTGCAATTTATTGCAAGTGTTTCAGATGGAATAAAGATGAAATTTGTTGCCTCATCCACTGAAAGTCGTCGTTAGAATGTTAGTTCTGGAGGGTAGTTTGCTAGAAAAGGGCCTATTTCTATACGCCGCTGCGCGTACACCGAATTTGTTATCCCCCTGATCGAGTCGGGTGAACCACCGTCCGAGATGGGGAAGGAGGTTAATGGTGTTTCACGGAGTCGGTTTGAAGTAAGTCCCCGTCCAAAATCAGCAGCTGACTTTGTGCACATTGGTATCATTGTGTTTAGATGGCGATTTGATTAGTGTCATTGTATGTTCTGCGTGTTTGGGAAGGCAACCCTGGTAAGGCTTCCGCAGTCAGTGTTTGGATTAAGTCAAATGTTGTTTAGTGGTAACAAGATCATCGAATATATTTTCAGTTTTCTCAAAACGAGTTGTCGGTTTATTAAGAAACCTAATGTTGTTCATTCGACTACAGATTTGTCAAAAGCTTTGTTTGAACGATCCTCGATTTTCTCTTTGTGCAAAGACAAAGACAATAGGCTGTTCCTTGATGCATTCGTACACAGTTAAATAGCAACGAGCAGCATTTCTTTATTCACTGAACCTTAATATTATAAGGCTGGTTCAAAACGCCATAGTAACCGATGTTTCTGCAAGTTGGAGAATTGGGTTGCTTGATCAGGAGACTGTTGTGCTAGTTATGGCCGCTGCGTCTGTGGGGGCCTTGTGTTGATATAACCCGTACTGCTACAGATGGGCCATTAGCTCAGACATGTTCGGATATTGACAAACACACCACTCTTCAAATGTCTCTCTGACACATACGTTTTCAATTAAAGCCTATTTATTTTGCACATACTGTGTTGCCGTAGATTGCAATCAAAGTGTCGTTAACTTTATGCTGTTTTACGCAGTTATATAGAATGCACCAAATTTGAGACGATAAATCTAGCCTGTGCTAGCCAGTGAAAAACAAAAACAAAAGCTGTATTCACGCCATGACATTGCCCTGTCTGCCCTGAGCACTCGGTGTAGTTTAATCCCCAGCTAGTCTACGTGGGATTTGTGTGGTTTTATTTATTTTTAACGGTGCAACAGCTGACGACTCAGAAGATTCAGGCCGTACCTTCTGGCCTGACAGTCTGACAGCTGCAGCAGATACGTGATCTGTACTTCATTAGCTGACATTGACAGACTACAATGGTTAGCACTAAGCAATTAGTCTCGGAGATCAATGTTGGTGTCTTGTTTTTCGCCCCATAATATTCAGCATTTCTAATAATTACACAAAACTATGCTACAAGAGTTTAGGGCTTGATTAAACTTTTCTTTTTTTTAAGAATGTTCCCTAAGACAATTCACAGAAAAAGTATAATAATTTTTGGGAATGAAAAGGCTGTGAACTTGTATTGATTTGTAAGATTGCAGAACAAACTGTGCCCTGGATCATGTAGTATATGTTTCTTGTGGGGAAATTACTGAACTTGGCGCTATGACATAGTGAGTAGTGAAAAGTGGGCTGGCTGAATTAATTTGCCCAAAGTCAAGAAATGAAATGCCCGACTGCTTTCCTGAGTGAGTGAGTGAGTGAGTGAGTGAGTGAGTGAGAGAGTAGAGGGCTTTGTCACTAACCTCTTTCTTCCCTATTGTTTCTGAAACGTTCAGTCACTAATTTCTTTCGAAAGGATAAAGCTACGATATCCTCTTCAGTTTCCCTCAACAGTGACATAAAACATGTGACACCTTCCAAAAGCAAATGTTACATGGTGCTAATTTCTTTTTGACAATATAGTATACACTTTCTTATTTCTTAGTAAATCTTTATCTGTGAGAAAGGTCATACTTATTATTGGTGTGTGCTGACTTAGAGGCAGAGAAATATATGTTTGCCTTCGGTCCCAGAAAGACTCCCTCTCATTTGCTTTTTTACTGACCTTGTGTGGACCTCCGAGTTGACTGTTTTGAAACTGAAAGAAATTCATAGTAATGCCTCATTATGGAAAATTGATCATACACTTGCCATGTTGTATTCCTTTCAGTCAAACATTACATTTTGGAATCCAGCAACTTGACTTTCTTTTTTACTCTGCATGAGGCATGCCTCAGAAATTCGGATTCAATGTCTGCGCATGCAACAATTTAAAATGAACCTCTTCAGCAGATTCTCTTTGCCAAACATCAACATAAACATGCTGCATGTGTGAGCAGCTGTGCAAAGGTGGCAGGCAGGCAGGCAGACATACAGGCAGGCAGTCAGGCAGACAGAGAGACAGATACAGGAAGGAAGAGGCCCAGGTCACAACAGCTTTGGGTTTGAAGACCGTGCGACAATTTTATTCCTCTGTTCTCTGGTTCCCCAAACCCTCTGCTCCCTGGTTCCCACACTTTCTTTGTCTTTCAAAGGTGTGACAGTGAGTCCGTCTCCGTTGATGAGACGGTGATCCTGTCTTGGTGGTCGTTGTGTGTGCTTGAAAGGAAAGAGGGGAAGGAATGAAAGGTGTCCCAGCATTCCTATTCCTGAGCCAGACAGGGAACGCTAACCTTGTTATCTTTCCTTCCAGATGTTCTCAAACAGTGATGAGGCTGTCATCAATAAGAAACTACCCAAGGAGCTATTGCTACGGTGAGTTTGGAGATTTATTAGACCTCTTAATTCAGGCTCTTTTGTTAAAAGGCGCTGTCACATCTACACCGAAAGTTATTCCCTTGGCTTGCCCTTATCCCAAAGTCATTACTTTCCTACTTGTAATTGTCCTCTTTTTATTCTCCACAACACTTACAATTGAAACCAGATTAGGGACACTTGACTTTAAGGGGGCTCATCAGAACCTCCAGTCACTATACGCTTTGGTGAATCGGTCAGATAATCCAACCCACCACCACCTTCAACGCAACTCCACTCTCCTACTCCTGTCCTCAAACTGTAATTAAAAACAGATGGCCTTAACTATAAAACATTCAAATCAATTTAAAGTCAAGAGCCCCTGAGCCAACAGAAAACCGAGGCCATAACTCAGGCCAGGGCATTGCCAAACGATCTGCCCGGGCCGCTGGTGCTGACTCTGCGGTGCCTGGCTGTATGCAGAAGCCTGATTTACTGGGGCTTTTGGGGCAGGCTGTCCCCGCCCACTGCCTCCCCAGTTTATGCTCTGCGATACGTTATTTGCTGCATTGTGGTTCATGTGATATTGTCACACAATGTTCTTGCAGGTCTAGCTGTTGAGGTAGAGAAAGGTTAATTGACTTACAATGGTGCATGGAAAGCCTTGCCGTATCCCAGTGTTAATAAACGTTGATCTTCACTCATGAATATTAAACAACACAACACTAGCTGTGTCATTAACATAGATTGTGTGTTATCTAGTGGATATTAAACATCCTCAATTCTGTACTATAAATATGAAAGGAAATCCTATGAATATTGCACAAGGCCACTAACGCTTGTTTTCATCAGAAAAGTAATCAAGGCACTCTCGACAGTGCACGCATAATTACAGTGCACTCCTCACACGGTTTACAATCGATATAATTAAAAATGCACTCTAGTTCATAAGAGTAATACCTTCATATTTCATTGTGTACGTTTTCTAGCCTAGCACTCCCATTCGCACCCATGTCTTGTCTAAAGAAGCGTTGCCCTGTAGAGATCAAGGAGGAGTCTTGTGTAAGTCAAGAGTTCTGGCAGCGGGGAGTATGGGTTCTAAACCTTCCCTGTCTGTCTTCCAGAATCTTCTCCTTTCTGGATGTGGTGACACTCTGTCGCTGTGCCCAGGTCTCACGGGTAAGTCTATGTCCATGATGTGTGAGCTGTGGAATGTTTGAAGAAACTGCTAAAACAGATGATCGTGACCCTCTGACCCTTTCGCTCTTTTTCTTTCTCAGTCCTGGAATGTTCTGGCCCTAGACGGAAGCAATTGGCAACGAATTGACCTCTTTGATTTTCAAAGAGACATCGAGGTAGGCACACACAACTACCAATTTGGTGCTTCTTGTCCATTTTCATGTTTTCCAGATGCCATTCTTCATTCATGAACAGAACAGAGTTTTAATTGTGTGGCAACTCTCTGAGGACCGTTGTGGGCTGTTGGTTGCAGGGCCGAGTGGTGGAGAACATCTCAAAGCGATGTGGGGGTTTCCTGAGGAAGCTCAGTCTAAGGGGCTGTCTGGGGGTCGGCGACAGTGCCCTGAGGTAAGCGCTGTCCGTGTCCGAACTCCGGGCCTGCTTGCTCCCTCACAGATTTAGGGCAAGCAAATACACTTAGCGGCTAATGTGTGTTTGCGCCTCGCTCTATTTGTTTTTTGACAGAACCTTCTCCCAGAACTGTCGGAACATTGAGCTGCTCAGTCTGAATGGCTGCACCAAGATCACAGACAGGTTCGACTGCTGTCAGAAACCATTTCAGTATTAACGTTTCCAATCTGTTGGACATTTTATGTTAACAAATTGTCTGCCCCCCCCCCTCCTTTACAGCACGTGTAACAGCCTCAGTAAATTCTGTCCCAAGCTCAAGCACCTTGATCTAGCCTCCTGTACCTCAATCACCAACCTCTCTCTTAAAGCACTAAGGTAATCGGCTAAGGGTGTACTGGCGAGTGGAGTAGGGTATTGTCACCATTTCCATTTGTCCCTTTCTGTTTCTGTTACACTCGCGTACACACGTAGAACAGCGACCAGTTACTTCACAGCGGATGGGTGACTGTTTTAAACACCAA
>JAVQJS010157238.1:0-18394 GCA_036024795.1 Galaxias rostratus
ACACTCCACAACAGGTACAATATTAGCCGCCTAGCGCGTCATAACAAGCAGCAAACAGGATCAACACATCATCAGCACAGTATTAGGCTGGCTAGTATAGCATGTATTGACAATATAACATGGAAATACAAATATCAAAACATCAAGGAATAAAATGTTTGATCTTAAAATAAATCGCTCCAGTTGTTCGCTCATATAAAACAATTGGATACAAACAACTCCAATTTGATCACTTCTTGAATCCTTCTATTGATAAGTGCGGAACCACCAACCCCATCTTCAGCCTCCCAGAAGACTATATTGCTTACAATAGTGAGGAGTAATCCACTATTCCGAGGATCTTGAAGAGGTTTAAACATAGTCAGGTGTGTGTATTCGATCAACTGCTATAGTCGTGTGCCCGAGATGGTTCATGTACTTCAAATGCATTTCTTCATGTGTAAACTATAGTCCCACAATGACTTGCGCTTAATCCCTACGGCCATGAGAAATATCCAGCTATTTTCCGGTCTATCGTGCATCATTTGTAGCTGTGGGCACGACAAATCCTACAGCCGGTAAACCTGGCATCTAATTTGGTGGAATCCTATTTTGTGGCTTTTTACAAGACTTAAATACTGCCTTCAGAACTTTTCAACTTGAGCGCAGACTTTCAATTCAAGAGTATATCCAGAGGAAGAAAAACATTCTGCAACAACAGGACTAAATTAAATGGCGTGAACGTTATGGAATTGGCTTTGCAAAGAAAGCCACTGTTTGAAGTCTTAAAAGTTCCAGACATGTGAGCACAAGATGTATAGATGCTATGGGTTGACCTCATTAGCATGAATGGTAAAAAGTTACCTATTACACATCTGGCATATTGCAAACCGGCAATTTGAACCTTTCAACCCCATAACCACAGATATAGCAACACTCAAGTGTCCTTAATCACCTTAACAAGTGAAGCACTGACAATTGAATGACCCTATTAACATCGACAGTTGATTATAGAGGAGACCATTCAAATAAATCACCTCTTATACTACTTCCAGCATCCTGAGCTCGATTGTGAGAGCTCTTCTTGATAACTCATTTGCTGATATGCTTTTAGCAAAAGGACAATAAATGTCCTGCAAAATATGAACAATAAGTCTTCACCATCACCGTCATAATCTTTATCTGCTTATCTGCGGCCGGGTCGCTGAGGTAGCAGTTTCAGCAGGGCTTCCCAAAATTCCCGGGTCACATTTACCAGCTCTGACGGAGGGATTTCAAGGTGCTCCCAGGCCAGCGTGGAGATATAGTCCTTCCACCCGGACCTCAGTCTGCCCCACGGCCTCCGCTCGACTGGATGTGCATGGAATACATCCCTATGGAGGCGGCCAGATGGCATCCCTGCTAGATGAACGAATCACCTCAACTGGCTCCTTTCTACGCAAAGACGCAGGGAGATGCCAGCCAACCTCCGTAGGAAACTAATCGCTGCTAATTCCGCCGCTTGCATCCGCAATCTTGTTCATTCGGTTTTGATCCATTTTTCATTACCGTAGAAGAGGGTAGGAACAAAGACAAACCGGTAGAATGAGAACTTGGCCTTCTTGTTCAGCCCTCTCTTTTTCACAATGATGCTGTGAAGCGACTGCAGTACCAGTCCCTCTGCTCCGATTCTCCGGCCCATCTCCTGCTCCATTTTCCCCCTCACTCGAGAACAAAACGCAGAGACACTTGAACTCGTTCATTTGGAGTAGACTCATTCCCTACTTGGACTAAAGAGTCTAATGGGTTCCTACTGCGAACCATTGCCTCAGATTTGGACAATAAATGTCCTGCAAAATAGAAACCACCTCTTTTTTATTGAGAAGTTCATGGCATCTTTTGCAGGGAATAGAAAGTAATGCTTACTTAGCATAGAAAAATCCCCCATTTTAAATGCTTAATCATGTTATCCTGATAGGTATTGAGATATTAATCTTTAAGTCAACTTGCAGTGGCCCAATGAAGATATATACTATCCTCATAAGATCGCTATTACTATAAGCCGCTTAGAAATAAAGGTTAGATTTGCTCAATAATGGTTATTCTGACTTTGAATCTGAATCTGATTTAATACAATGGTACCAGCCATGGAATCATTTATTAAATCTTCAACGGCAGCTCAGTGTTCACACTTTGTTATATTTTAAATAGAATTGCCCACCTTACTTTGAAATGACTGGGTCTAGATTAAGTGATGATCCGGCGTCCTATCACTGTTACCTGTGATCTCTACTCCTTTTTTGTAGGAACCAGGGTAGCCTGCACTCGCCATGACCACAGTGAGGGCAGAGCTGCTGGGGTTCCAGACAGGGGGGTTGGAGGCCAGCTTTCCATTCAGGGTGTTGAGGAGAACCTCGTACAGGTCACTGTTTAGCAACGGCATCAAAATCTGAGAAAGGAACATAGTCAATCATAGGACATTTCCCCTAGCTACATATAGTGATACTCATATGACTGAATGGACTGAGCATACTTTCAGGTTTCAGCTGTGGCCCAATCTTTAATCTCCTAATCAAGATGTACTGCCCTATCTGCTTAACATGCAATCATCCTATCGATGCAATCTTCCTCTGGTAATTATATTTAGCCGTTTCATACCACTTTCCATGAATGGATAGTCTAATTTACAGTGGTACACTTAGCCAGAGTGAACAGAATCCAAATACCTGTTTAAGCAAGCATTGAAAATTGGGCTATTGAAGCCGAGCATTCCAGGAAAGTGCCTATACGTGCTTTGAAAACGCACGCACGCACACGCACACACACACACACACACCTGACACTCTGGGTCCCCGAAGCGACAATTGAACTCCAAGACCTTGGGTCCCTGGTTGGTCAGCATCATACCGGCATACAGTACACCTGAAACACAGTGGGATTCATTTGCATCGAGCTCCAACACCCACCCAGCGTATCAGATCATTTCAATTTATAACAGAAAATAACCCATTAATGAGGAAAACCCATGAAATTGTCACAAACAATTCTATTGATGACTACAGTGTCTGAGTCAGTAGATAGAGAAGTTACCAGCCAGTAAACTCCAACATAGCAAGCTCTGATTTGTTGACAAGGTTCTAACAAGTATATAGATCAACAATAATTCCACAAGTCAAAACGGATCACATATTCATAATATGCATAACTAAGGACATGTATACAGAAAACTTAGACATGACTTTATGTAATGACCAAGATACAAACGTCTAGACTTTGGTGTCTCCAAAAAACACATATTGTCTCTTTGGTGACCTGGCCATTACTTTGACCCTTCCTCACCCTTGAACCACATCGCAGGCCAAAACATCTGCTAGCATGCCCAAATTTGGCCACAACACCAGCATCAGTGGGGGTGCACAGACTGTCTTACCTACGTAGGGGGCGCCCTCCTCCTTCATCCCATCCACCGTCTTTTGAAGGACCGTTTCTCTAATAAGCTGCAACTGCTCCTCCGTTACCTGGACATACAAAGCCGCAGGCTGAATACCAGCTCCACACTCACTGACCTTCATGGCGTGTGTGTGTGTGTGTGTGTGTGTGTGTGTACCTGTGGGGTGGGGCAATAGGCCCCCATGCCCCCCGTGTTGGGGCCCAGGTCACCATCCAGCAGACGTTTGTGGTCCTGGGCAGGGGGCATGGGTGCCACTACGCTGCCATCACTGAAACACAGACACTGCACAGGGGAGAACACGAGTCAATGCTACCCAGCCGAGCCTCTCTTTTCAATCTGAAGCGAAGTCCCAGTGGTATAAAGACTCACCGATACTTCCTCCCCCTCCAGGAGTTCCTCAACTACAACGGTCTCCCCAGCAGAGCCAAACGCTTTATCCTGGAACACAAAGCCATTAGTAAGGAGGGAAATGTCAGAATAGCAAATTCTTTCTCAATATGGTCCCAAAAGAGCTGAATGTTAAAGTGATGATTCACCCATTTTCAATACATTTTTCACCTGATACCAATGTTAAAATTTAGACATAGCGTCAACGACAAATCGTCATTGGCTATTTTGCAGATAATCAGAATAAACTCAAATGAGTTGAGAAAATCAATTTCTATTGCTTCATCAGGGGGTCAAATTTTCGATGATATGTGGACCCTAACCCTGCTCAGAGTATTTGCCAATTCGAAGTTTGATTCACGCCAATGACCTATGGATAGGCCATCAACAAAAAATTGGAAAAACCCAACAAATAGTTTGGAGGGGTTACTGTGTCTATTGTACACGCTGCATTGAACAAATTAAGCAATGGGACATTCTATTTAAAATACAAAGCTAATTAATTTCAGCGACCTGCTTAGCACATTGGAGTTGACGGGTGTGCCAACAAGGTACAGAGCCAAATAGAATTCAAGCCAACCTGTTACTCTTGTTCCCAACATAAATGCTGTATACATGTAGAACAATTCTTTAATTAACGCTTAATAAGTTAGTGCAAGTAAAACTGTTAATAGAAAATAATGACAAAATTGGCCAGTAAGGAAAATATGAAATCAGGACAGAGTCAAGTACAGTACTGTGCAGATGTTTTAGGCAGGCGAGGAAAGAATCAATCAATAAAATACAAAGTGAGAGAAAAGAAAATCTACATCATATCAATATTTGGTGTGACCACCCTTTGCCTTCAAAGCAGCATCCCCTGCCTAAAACCTATGCACCATACTATATGTTTCTTAGGTGATGAATGGTGATAAGGTTGAGAGTATTGGGACTCAGTCTTGTAGACTATTAAAGGTAGAAGGCCCTCAGGATGCATAGTGTGTAGCAGGGCTGTGTTCTACCTTCATGATATCCAGCACGGCCCAGCAGGCCTCCTCCTGGTCCCCTGCTACGATCACCCCTTTCCCTGCCGCCAGACCACTGGCCTTCACCACCAGGGCTGGGAAAGTGGCCCTGCAGGGACAAACACAGGGTAGTCTCATCTTGACTTCATCAATTATATCACTACTCAAACAAAAGACACCTTTTGTTCAAACTATACTCAAATTGATCCAATGGGGCCAAAGGTGATCGACACATGAACTCAAGGTTTTTCACAGGCTTATCCTAAGCAGATGGTGTGACAGACTGCGCTGAGGTTTAGATACTGAAGTTAGATACTGACTGTCGGATGTAGCTGCAGGCCTTGGCAGGGTCAGTAAAGGAGCCCCAGCGCGCTGTGGGGATACCATGGCGATCCATGAAGGCCTTGGAGAAACTCTTACTGGCTTCCAACTGAGAGGCCTGTGCCGACGGGCCAAAACAAGGTACTCCAGCGGCGGTGAGGTCATCCACCATACCTACAGCAGGAATAGAAAGAGAGAGAGAGAGGAAGACAAGAGAAAACCTGCATTTTCCTTGTGACTTTCCAGCTGTATGAATGCAAAGCAGATGAGACAGAGAGGGGCACTGACCTGCAGCCAGTGGCACCTCGGGCCCCACAACCACCAGCCCCACGTTATGGTCCTTACAGAACTGAGCCAGGATGGAGTGGTTACTCACAGACACCTCTGGGGAGACACAGACACAAGGTTGTTAAAACAACAACAAGGGGGCCAAACCAAGTCAGAGTGTCGGGGGTCCACTATGGGCTCACCTGAATTGCTGATCTTTCCAGAGTTTGCTGTGCCAGCATTGCCTGGTGCCACCAAGACTTGCTGGACAAGAGGCGACTGAGCCAGCTTCCATGCCAGCGCATGCTCCCTGCCACCACTGCCAATCACCAACACCCGCTCCGCCATAGTCCCAAAGTGACAGCTGCATTCAAAATCAATCACATGCAATTAGACCAGAAGTAATTACCTTCCATTAATGTCCCAAAGATTTAAAAGGCCCCACTTTAAATGACCGTAATAACTTTTAATAAACAAGCTACTTAATGACATGCAAAAATTGACCTATGGTGAAAAGATGTCCCCCCCAGCTGCTCAGTATAATTAACCTTTAGTGAGACAGTTGTGACAGAGCTCTAAAGTGATCTAGGGCCCACTAATATGACTGTTAAATTACAAGAAGATATTGCCATCACTTAATTGTCACTGTACAGCCAAGCCAAAAACGTAATACAAACTACAATGTTTCCTTTTTTTATTTACATAAAACATCCAGGTAAATGTTAAGATCTAGAGAGATAGGGAGAATGAAAATGTGGGTAAATCCCAAAATATAATTTTGAGTCATTTTTAAAACGAGTGTGATAGCTCTGACAAAATATACAAGATCCGTGCCTTGGTGGTACCTTCACGGTAACTCAAAACATAAGACAAGACGGCGTAGAAACTAATTACAAGGACACTTATCATGTGACTCACGAGGCCAAACCGAGGCAGAACTTAATCTAAAAGGCAAAAAGGGTTTGGTAGTTCCAACCTTGAAATGATGTTCTTATTGTATCCGACCAAGACTGTGACAGAAAAGTTCGCACGACCCTATCTATGGTTGCCAAGTAGCGAGTTATTCAGTGACAGACTAGAGTAAACACATGCTATCGTTTCAGAGAAAAATCTCTAATGTTGCATTTCTGATTGACTAAAATCATGAGGTCTTGAGCCAAGTTGAGAATGGGTATCGCAAAGTCAAAAGTCCAAGTAAAAAATCTGAATATTATTCACATGCATCACTATCTTTATTAAACGTTTAAAATCGGGCAGTGAAAAGTTCGGTCTTCCGACAATCACATTGAAAATGCAGGTTAGCTAGCAGTAAAGTTTATGCTAACTTGTACTTATTCATAACATTAGTCTAGTGAGCCAAATATATTAAAAATTGAGTAACCAAGATAAATATTTGTCTTACCTGTAAAAGTTGTAATTAACGTTATCTACCTACTACCAGTAGAAAACTCCAGAATGTGAGTGGTTCAACAGTCAGATGAGTTCGGCTCATGTGCAACCACTGGTGAACTGCAAGAAGGGTGCTGAAATTGCACGCTGGGGCAGGGCAACTCAAACCACGTGGAACCAACTTTCAGTATTGGCATAAATTACTGTTCTGTTCTGCGCGATTTCAATCCAACACAGTTAGTGAATGGAGTTTCCTTGATGTGACTGCGATTGTTTACTTTGTTAAACTAAGAGATGGGATTTACTAAAAGTTTACGATTTTTTGTTTTGGTCATTCCCGTTCACATCCCAAAAATGATCTCCCTCCCTACTCTAGACAGGAAGTTAATTTGACTGAAAAGGCATGCATGTTTCGTTTCAATAATAGGGTGTTGTAACATTCACACGCTTACAACTAAACATCAACAGAAATTGGTAGGAGAAAAGGACGTACGTGGACCAGTAAAGTCCAAAAAAGATAATTAAATTTGATGCCTTGCGTGTAATATATTGTGCAATATTTAATCGGAGGAGGTGGATTATCCTTTTTTATGTGAACATTGTAGTTTCCTTCCTCTATCATATGGTTTTTATTGCACATTCAACATAAATAGTATGCCTCAGTCTACCTTTTAAATAAAGATTAAATACATATGAACGACATGTTTATTTTTATTGAATCAACTGTTATTGTAGCAATGTAAAAAATTGAAATCTCTATTTGATGTCATCAGAAAACTAAAATGTGATCAGGAATTGTCTAATGATCTAACTATGCTTTGAATAACAGTTTAAACCAACACCAGCCCAGAGATCTAAATTAAGAAAGATACTTACTTCAATGTGAAGTTTTCCTCCAGTGCTGCTTTAATTTGTGCACTATGCAGACAAGATGAAGATGCAAGTCGAAAGGCAAAACAAAAGGCTACTGCCAAGGGTTAGGGCCAAGGGGTGAAAATACGTAATTGGTATGGGGTTTAATTAGCCATATTAATGGCCCCATCTGCTGTTAGCAATGATGTTGCTAGATCATCCTTTTTTGTTTAAAACCATGTGTAACTCAAGGGCTAGTGTTTTTGTTTTGTTAAACCCCTTCCTACAACTACCATAACCAAACAGTTGTCCTGCAGCAATGAGGTACTGTTTGAAGTCAAACACATTATGCAAGCTTCACAGGCAAAACCGACAATTGTGTTTATGCGATCCAGTTACAGCAAATGGAGGTCAGGAGTTTGAATAAGCTCCTGTCCAAGCTGTGAGTCTCTATGGGTAAAGAGTGTAACCCCAGAACTGTAGGCTGCGGGGATCACAATGTGCCTCCTCTTTTGTCCGTTGCTACTCTCTTCCTCCTGGATCATCTGCTTCACTTGACCTTATGACCAACAGGATGACACACAAATAGATTCTTAGTGTGAGTGCTGATCATGGTACATCTCTGTATTTTGTACCAGTGCATAATAACACATTTTTTCAATGTACTTGCTTTCTACATAACATGGATTGTCTCACTAAGAGATTACATAGAAATCAAACGGTTCTTAGAACAAAATGTTCCAGTTAAGTATTAACACATTGACTGTTGGTAGACTTACGTTCAAGACATGAAAATAATCAAGTGTGCTGAAAAAAACATGTAGTTTCACATTTGTATAGCATTTCTAATAAATAGTTTACATTCCTACAGTTTTAACTAAATGTATGAGCTTTTTTTACTAATATACGGCACAGGCTTACAGTGGGCACACACGTTTTCTGCACAAAATTTACTTTAGTGCTTTACGTCTACATCGTGTAGAGAAATGTCCATATAAGAAGTATAAATTATGTAAACAGTGGTTGGTTTGAAATAAGCAGTACGCATTGTCTTTGTAATGTACAATACTTCAAAGGGAAAAGCAACTCACCCTCTACATCTAAGAGACTCCAACGAGGGTCAGACTGATTCTCTGATAGGCTTGATAGACAAGTCTCTGATGTAAACCTTTGCAACACATCCTCCCGACGAACCAGCAACACGGACTGACTGCACAGTCGCTGGTGCACCTCTTCCTCACCCACTGATGCATACAAGGAAATGCAAGATTACAGAGTAATCATGGACTATCTGTGCAATTCACCGATATATAGAATCTATCATGTCAGATTGAACTTAATCTGTGTGTGAACATTTGTTGTAATACCATTAAATATATGCTTTCTCTATCAAAAGCTTTAGCTAGTGACTCATATTCCCCTAAAATTCCTAATTATCTCCGTTCTACTAGCAAAACTGACAACATTTCTTACTTTTTGCTTGAAGAAGCAAACCTACTTAGTAAGACTAAAAGACAAGAATCCGTAAATGATGGTATGCCTTTACATATAAACTCTGAAGCTTGGTTGTGCCGGTTTTATTTCTTTTGAGATGTAGGGTGTCAAAGTTCAGGCTGTTCAACAACGCTTGTCTTAAGCATAGTGCAAACACGTCCAGAGGGTGTCATGGAGTTATAAAAAGGGTGTGCGATGCCAAACTCTGATCTTGTTCAAGTTAACCCCCTCCGCCCCCACACTTTTGTGAGCTACTTTTCAAACTTTCCAAAGAATGAAGATTGCCATTTGAAAAGTCTCGAGAACAGAGAGCTGAAATGTCACGAGAACAGAAAACTGAACCTGAAAGATGCTAGTCCACACACAACTCTGGTGCATCTAGTTTGATTCACACCAACATACCCACATCCAAAGGATTAGTCATGAAGATAGTGTTAGGACCAACTCCAAAAATGAGCTGGTGATGCCAGGCGTCTGGCACCTCCTCTCCCTCTGGCACAGCACACTGCATGTTCATTGTGGCTACTGGCACAGCCCCTTTTTGGATCCAGTGTGCCAACCACGGGACCAGTCGGAAATTCCTTCTAGGGTGCAGGTGGAAGAAGCGACCCATCAGTTTCTTGTCACTGGCTTGCTCAGCACCAGCAATCAGTTGGGAGTGGGTGGCACCTATGGAAGGAAATAGTTAAGAAGAATGACCTTAATGAACAACTAAAATAAAACATAAATTACTCGTAAAAGAAGAACTCCTCTTCTGAATGGTAACACAGTTGCAAGAGGACAGCGATATAAGTTGTGTTTAAGGCAGTAGCCTACCACTAACCAGCTTGGCTGCGGGAAAGCAGGTAGTCTGGTAGTGGGGCTTCGTTCCTCCTCAGGCGGGTCTGGACACAGCTATCAACCCTTCCTGGCTCTACAGGGAGGCCCAAAGCTTGGAGGACGTCAACCACTGCTGTGGCTCCGCAGGCTGACACCCCTATCTGCAAAGTCTGCCTCTCCACAGCCTCCTGAATAGACCATAGCATGGCTCTCTGAGACTCCCCCTCTTCTCCAACCCCATCACACATTGCCTCCATTCCTCACCTAAAAAGTCAACCATTAAACAAAAACTATTATGTGTTTTATAGGGTTATTTTTGTGTAGCATCAGCAGCAGCGTCTTTGAGTGTTTTGAAAAGCGCTTTATAAATACAATGTATTATGATTACTATTATTTATCATGATTAACCGTAAGCATACACGCAATTAAAATACACATAAGTTAGATATAGGGATGTCATACAAACCTATTATACATTACTGCTATGTCCAAACTACCTAGGGACGCTTAACAACTCGTCAAAACATGCAGCATGCACATTCTTCCAACATTGCGCCTTGAACGGCTCTTTTTTAAGTGCTCGTTTGTTATTTGGATTATATGTACTGGTTTCACAAATTCATGTATACTTCTCTTTTCCAGACTGTCTTCTTCTGCTTGAGACTTGATCTTCTTTTAATTACCGGCGTCCCGCAACCAAACACCAGAAGCGCATGTCGCCACCTAGTCTCTGAAGGGTGTAATGTTCTTGATATTACCGTTGATGTTCCAATTCTGAAGTAAGCAGGACAGCTACTATATTCCGGTTATTCTTCTTTGCTCAGCAGTATCTTATTGAATGGGCATTGTCTTATTGGTGATTGTATAGGAATATAAGAGTGGCAGGGCTTCTGCTGATCCACGAATAAAATCCTCAAAACCCTAAAGTTAGAACACTTGCCAACTTCACCACGATATGAATTTACGGACCAGTGCATCTGTAACCCGCTAACCAACCCCCCCCCCCCCCTCAGACTATTCAACACATTTATGAGTATATCACCTTGTGATGTAGAGTCTATGTGTTTCACATTCAGCATGACGTAGTAGATTGTTTTCACTGCCTATGCAGGCGCGTACCAAG
This sequence comes from Galaxias rostratus, assembly GCA_036024795.1. NCBI lineage: Eukaryota > Metazoa > Chordata > Actinopteri > Galaxiiformes > Galaxiidae > Galaxias > Galaxias rostratus. The sequence continues at coordinate 11,066 of JAVQJS010157238.1, forward strand.
CTAGTAATACATTAAATTATGGTAAGAAACAATACATTGATCAGAATGAAAGGAAAAATAATTGCAGCCAAACACTGAACAATGAAGAAAATGTGCTTCATAGCAAATGTAAGCTCCGACTGTGACTATGGTCCAACTATTCCAAAACGATGACTTGGACTACACAGTAAGAAAAGGGAGGACGATTTTATAATTCGTTACAAAAACCGAAAGAATTCAAGGTTACCCCTCGCGACAGTTGTGAGAGCCTTTTTAATAGTAGGCACTGGCCACGTACATTTGTGCGATGTTTCTCTAGAAAATGTAATGACATTTTAAGTGAACTGTACAACATCAAAAAGCTAATATTCCACACTTGCGTAAATGTTCCGCAAATACCTTGTGTTGTGTATTATTCAATTAGAATTCATTCAAACCCCAAACAAGATATTGGGGGGTGGAAAGCCAAAGTTTCAGGAGAAAAAGTTTTATTCAGCTAAATAACATGAGCATGCAACTACAGACTTCTACTCTATAACCTACATACATATATGCCCGATTATCCCTTTTATTCCATCTTCCTTCAAGACAGGACAGCCCCTAAATACAAACAATGTTCCCCTTTAGAATCATCTCTAATTCATCCGATTTTCTGGCCCGAGCCAGTCTCAAGACTTTTAGGGCTTCACCCCACTTTACAATTAGCCCCATTCTTACGGTTATCATAAACTAAGAAAGCTCCCCTTCTTATCTTTGTACATCTGTCCCCTCCTATTGATCACTCCTCTGTGTGCTGAGACGATGTGCTAAGATAACATTCCTTCGAAAGCTTCTAAGAATCCTCAGTGATTTCACTCCCTATCTCATTCCCTGTTTACTTTCCTTGCATATCCAGGGTCATGTCATCATCTTCTCACCAAATTCTTGACCCCCACTTTCTGTCCCGTCTCTCTCTCTCTCTCTCTCTCTCTCTCTCTCTCTCTCTCCTCAATAGTGACATCTGCTATTAAATGTTGTGTTTTAAACGATTAACCTTTTAATTTATTATAAATACTTGACTATAACAGGGTGTATACTTGATCAAACAAAATTCACTATATATGTTTGGAGTGGCCCTGCGACGGATTGGCGATCTGTCCAGGGTGTACCCCGCCTCTCGCCCGAAGTCAGCTGGGATAGGCTCCAGCCCCCCCGTGACCCTGCACAGGATAAGCGGTTCGGTTCTGATAATGGACGGATGGATGGATGACAACGGACTTCACTTTTTGTTATGGGTTTATAACCAGTACAGACTCCTGTTATAGCAAATTACTTAACAAAACATGGTAGTCAAACAAATTATCTTAATCTTAAAGGTTTCTTCCCAGAATCTCGTTAAGAGTATTTAGGTAAGACTGAAGACACGAGAGGTAGACTTGACTAAGAGCAGGAACCTTGTTCTGCTACCTAGTACAAGTAGGTTAACAGCATGGTCCCAGAAGATGAATGGCTACGGGCCCACTGCTCCATTCAATGTATCTCTCAATGTAAGAAAGGCTGTGCATTGCACTAACAAAGCTCATTGTTGTCCAGGCAATTTTCATGTATATTTCATGCTTCTATAGATCAAAGCATCCCATGTGCCATTCCTTGAAGTAAGACACTTGAAACTATTTAATGAGGAGAATATTTGCCAATAATTATAATTTATTGCATGCAATAACGATTGCAAGACCCTTGGCCCCTATTGCCGTTGAGGCGCAGTGTTATGCCCGCTGGAGACAAGCCGTGCTAACTCAATACAACATTATGCTTTATCTTTTGAGAAAGGGACAGACAACACCTCGGCTGTGAAATTACTGTCCCAAGTCATTGAACAGCTCACTGGCTTGCAATACTAAAGATAGGTTGAGATATGTGTGTAATCCTGAATGGATCTCAACGCAGCCCTCAGAGGCCTGTGTGCCAATGAGCAGCTTGTTTAAGCACTTCCAATAAACCACTGTACACATCCCTAATCTCCCCAGTAGAGGTAGTCTGAGACTGGGAGCAAATCTGCAATAAACACACATTGCAAACGCACAATAATGTTTTACAGATATACAGATTAACTTGTGTAATCCCCTCTGCCAAAGGGAGAGCTTAAAGGGAAATGTGTCAAACGTTTATGTATGAAATAAAACCAAATACTAAACCCTCATATCCGGAGGCTTTGTTTGTCTTGTAGTGTTACTGTAAAACGTTGCTCTTTTCCAGAAGTATCTGCAAGATCAGCGTCAAAGTAATCTCTCAGTAGAACTCCCAATGTTCCTCGCTGAGCAAGACTGGGCAAAACAGAGAAACTGTTAAAGAACTTTACTGACTCATAAGGCACTGTGACAAATGGCTGTGAACTCGAGGTTAAGACAGTGCTAAGTATAAACGGTGTCTCTCTGACCAAAGCTGAAATAACCTATTTAACAGCACACTTCACCAAGGTTATGGGGAAAAATGAGGCGGTGAGGTAAAATCTCTGCCAGACTGTCGCTGAGCTTACACTTCAAAAGACTAACAGACCCCAGCTCCAGCTCATCCAAAATCATTAGTCCACAGCTGAACAGCAGAATATTTTTCACACAGATGTGATTGATTTTGCTTTCAATTTACTCGAATGGACACAAATGTGTCTTTCTTTCATCAAATGTTGGTGTTAAAGTGAGAAAAAAAAGAAAAGCTAGGACAGCCAAGGGATGGCCGGGAGCCAGGTTTTAGGGGGGATGAAAGAGTACTCCTGTATCACAGTGCATTTCCTAACTGGAAATAAGATACATCTCCAGACATTGATGGAGGATCCTGTTCTACCATCCCCAGCTGCACAGCCAACCTTGAAAAGCCTTAATTTAGCAGGCGAGGGGGATGAAAAATTAGACTGCTAAGTAACACAGCAGACATCACCTCAAATATGTAAACAGAAGACAATCTACTGGGAAGGAGCATTTCAGGGACACAGCAATATAGGATGAGGAGCGCAAAACTGCAGATTTTCAATATTTTTTTCTGCCTTTAATCCCCACTTTAATCATGACCCAACATGTTAATACTTACAAGATTGAATGAACATTGTTGTCATTTGGGTTATGCCTGGCAACATTACGTTGTACAGCACAAGGCACAAGGTGTGAAGTGGCATAGAATTGGGATAGATTGGGAATATTGCCCTATCTATAGGCCAAAGATTGCATGGCACAATATGCACATTAAGTCCCCCTGTCAAGACTGTTAAATATTCCCATCCACAGACATTGAAATGCCTGAGTTCAGCGTGCAAGAATGGACTATCCAAGATGGCCAACAATTCACCCCTTGGGTGAAGCAGATTGGCCTAATTTTTTTTCTTCAAAAGAGGAACTCCATCAAATTGATATTTCTATAGTGGCTCTAGAGTATTTCCCCACTTACATTCCACAGCAATATCCTTACATTTATTTCCTCAAACATCTTGCAATTCATGCATATACTGTGTGTAGTGATGTGGTAATGTTTACGTGTGAATATTTGCAGTGTTTTCTTCCAAAAGTTTACAATAATATTACGAAAGATATTACACAAGGTTGGCCATGTATATCTCAAACCAGACAATTATGAATGTATCAAAAGTTTGAGCATATACACTCAGAATATGACGGCATGATGGTAGGAGTAACATTAAATGGAGCTGATCTTATTTCGTATAAAACCTCTCTGTTAGTATTACAATGAACTGTATCTAAAATCAATTGAATGATTAGCAATGCAAGATGACCCACTTTAGAATTCTTCACTGGTATTGAGAATATCTATTATGCTATCAACCTTCACGTCCATCAGTCAAGAACCTATCTGAAAACGATCACAAACCATCGATTTGTGTTTAATTAAACTCTATGCTAATCAAGCTAAACATAATAATTCAATATTTAAAACAAAGAATATAAAGACCCTTGCTAAATATGTTGTGAGTGCAAAGCAAAACAAAGTCTGTGCTAGTGGCTTCCCCCCCAAAAAAATTTGCCTTGATATTTCTATGCCACTAATGACCTCTAGGTGTATCACAGGCAAACACTGTTTTCAACCGGAATTTACAGCGGAATTGTTAGATTTTTCGTAACCTGATACTCAAACAGCACACCTGAAGTTGCACCATAGTAATAATGTCGTGGAACTGTATTCATTCATTCCAAGGGATCATGCTTCAACCCACTACTTTAATTAGATTGATTCTTTCCTAGTTATATTTGGCATATTGTCAACTCAAGTTCCAACTATTTGGTTTATTGTAAAACTGTAATTCGAATCAGATTATAATATCACTCAAATCCTGTTAATTCCTTATGTAAACATGTAAGGAAGAAGTTTTCCCATGGAGGGAGGAGTCTTAATTGATTTGGCTACAGCATGTGCTATCAAAACAAATCTAAAGTGAACATATGCTGTGTGATTTAAATAACATTTGGCAACCAAATTTTTTATTTCTCCTTCAAATGAAAATCTCATATTTTTTTTTTGGGGGGGGGGTTATCTGGCATACACTGAATTCATTTCATGACCTTCTTAGTTGCCGCTGAGAAAAATATGTTTTTATAACATTAAGCACACTCTGTTTCAACGATGTCAGAATATGACGACAACTGAAGGCTGTGTGATAAAATAAATATAATTAATAACTGATAGGAGTTTAGTGGTTTATTTTTAATTATATGTGATAATGTCCACTATCAAGGCAACTGTATCTAGTCCTATAATTTTTCGTCTTCACCAGCATTCAATTTAGCAGTGTTATCAGATGGGTTGAAACAGCAAACTGCATTGTGGCTCTCTGGTGACTCCCCTACTGTGAGGAATGCTAAACAGATGTTATTTCAAAGACAACACTCATACTAATGAGTGAGGATGGATGGAGCGGACTCAATCGAGATTTCGGACTTATCTGTAATGCTTTCGAACCATAGTGATGGAGGAATACAACTTACAAATGATTCAGCTATTTTTAGGAGTTGTATTTCAAATGCTTGAAAACAGAGAAAATGCTACTTTTTAGGGCTCAGACAATCAAGTGTGTGAGATAAATTTAACTAATAACTACACATAAAACCTTTTTTTTTCAGTGTTTTTTTTTGGGGGGGTAAAATCAAAATGATAAATTCTTCACATATGTAATTATGAAAGCCCATAAGGGACTTTATTCAAATGAAAATGAAATTCCAAAATAGCATTATCACTTTCCACATACCTATGTATTATTTGATACAAACTGAAAGTGAAAATGCAATAATCCTTTTGGATTAGCATTTTCAAAGGCTCTAATTGGCACTGTGTCGATATTAAAATTCAAGCAAAATATGTTTAGCATTACAAGTACTACCCCGCCATATTGCAAACAATATTCAAATGTTAATTAAAACTTGAAATAAAAATGCAATATTAAAAATGTATTCTAATTTTCAAATTTTGTTTTTCTAATTTTAAATTTGTCAAAATTAGAATTAAAATGCAGTTGTCAAACAATACGCAAACAATTCTCTGCTGTGCAGTCGACAATTTTCAAATGTAACACGCGAATCAGTGCAGTCTATTGGATTTGCATTTTATCACACACTCTTTGGGACTGAACATGAAAATTCAAATGCAATCTGTCAGTCCGTTAAAGTAGTGCAAGCTGGTGCGTCTTTTAAGCAGGGAGATAACAACTTTGGCTATTTGACTGTAACCTGATCGTGCCATTAACAGATGTCTGCAACAGATCAGAAAAATATGTACTGCAGAGTAGGTCTACTCCATTTCTGTTACCGACGTGGACATGCCCCCCGCACCAGCCGAGCCTATTTCATCGCCGTAGAGATGAACACTCAATGAGTACCTCTTGAAAGACAAATGAGAAACCTCAAATTAATAAAATTCCCCAAAACAAGCGCCACACTACATATGGCCACATATTTATAACAGAAAATTTTTAAAACTAGCGGTGAACGTTTATGAAAACATTAAAACCTTGTCCAGAAGAAATTTGCAGCTTTTTAAATGCAGCTTTCAATTCAACAGATTTGTCCAATCTAAAGCGCTATATTTATTTATTCGGTATAAAACTGAAAATGAATGTTGTGTAAACATCCACGTGAAAGTTAAAAAACAATGCAGTTGCGCCCAATCAATTAGCTCCTCACTCAGCACTGTCATTGTGAATAATTAGTAAGAAATTTGAATGAATATACTTTTTTTTTAATTGTAGATTTGCAGCACAGATATATAACTAAGGACTTGCGAAATGGCAGCTGCAACAACGAGTTGATAAAAGTCAACAAAGTAAGTCACTATACAAGGAAGTGACGTGCTAACTAAAGAATCGCCTTGATGAGGCGACAGACGGATTGCATTTGAATGTTCATGTTTTGTCCCAAAAAGTGCGTGGTGACTTTAAAATGCAAATCCTATCGACTCCTAGCGCCGACTGGCGTATTGTATTTGAATATTGACCACTGCGTGGTACTGAAGAAGAATTATTTGCAAATGCAATGGAAAATGCGATTTTCTTTTCATTTTCAAATAGTCTTGCTACTGCATTTTGATGTTAATTGTGACGTAAATAATGCTTGCACGAATGGTAAATAAGGATAATTTTTTTATATTGCATTTTAATTCTTAATTTCAAATCAGCATTTGAACATTGTTGGCAGTATGGCAGGGTGAGACTTGTGTAAATGTAATGTGAAACAGTTTTTGGATTTGAATGTTAATATTGACACAGTTTGCCCATTGAACCATTTGAAAATGCAATTGACATTTTGTCTCAAATAACGCATACAAGAGTGGTTAGTGATAATGATTTTGTTGAATTGCATTTGGATTTTCAAGTTTACATTTTCATTTGAAGTCCCTCATGGGTTTCCATATGTTATGCTGACATTGAACACTTGACATTGGCAAGTAGCTCATTGTGTTAGCATTCACTGTCAGCCAGACATTAGTTCCATGTTGCGTGCCAAGCTAACTGTCTGTAACCTCCTTTACTTTTTTTTTCAACTTTATTATGGTGAACCCTAAATCATGTTTAGCTGGTAGTGTTAGTGTTATCTTTAGCAGCTCACCATAGCTTAATTGATCCCCTGCCCTGTTTTGGTATAACTCATACACTATAGTTCATATATTTAGTTATATATTACTTGATTGTCACAGGAATGATGGCTTTATAATCTTGTTAAAAATTGTAATGCTTTATGAGATGGATATTTAAATTACCAACACTCAGGGCACAAAAGGCCAGCCACCAGTTGCATAGAGAGAAACTATAATATCCTCAATCATCCCTCTGTATAATAAAAATACAAGTCCAGTTTAACGTCTTCAATAACATAATTA
>JAVQJS010157252.1:0-13510 GCA_036024795.1 Galaxias rostratus
CCCCCCCCCCCCCCCCCCCCCCCCCCCCCCCCCCCCCCCCCCCCCCCCCCCCCCGAGGGCTATTTATATACACAAACTGTCCCTATTACGATTTCACTTTGATCTACGCAGTCCCAAACTATAATTTCTCAAAATGCACTGTGAACTCCCTCAAACAGCCAGAAAAGGCAGCCCTATCGGTCTTCATTGTGAAGCTTTTGTGAGTATATTTGTCACTCCAACTTATTAGTTCCTGACAGATTGTAAACACTATGTGATATGTAGACCGGCTTCAGTGCTCCTTACTTCCAGCCTGAACCAGTGTTCGCCATCTGAGTGTGTGTGTGTGTCTGTGTCTGTGTGTGTTTGGACCATCTCCTGAGGACAACCTCAGTGAATGTTAGTCTTGTCAGACCCATGTTTACCTCCCCCAGACATGTAAGGCATCTTGACCTTGGCCCGGGAATGATTAGCAGTCGCTTATGAAAAGGCATCGAACATGCGCTTGTACTTTCCCCCCGCAGCGATGAAACTGGAGGGAGAGGGCACCTTGCGTGGCCACCAATTGCAGATGGTATGCTTTATGGTTCCATCTAAGTTTAGACCTTGGCTTCTCCGGCGACTTCTCAAGTAACAAGCTGGTCGTGCAGTGAGACCAGGAGCTCAGTTCATCCCCGCCGACTAGCGAGCGAGTCACGCAGTGAGAGAGAGGAGAAGAAAAAGAACGACTCGCTGGGAGAGACGGAGAGCAAGTCAGGGAGCGCGAGGAGTCTTTTCACACGCTGAGGGAGCAGCCTCTCGCCTCGGCCGTCTGTTCCTGCGCGCGCCCACTCGCTGGCCCAGTGATGGGAAGATGGCAGGGAATACTGAAGAAATCCCTGGAAGCCCTCCGCCTCCCGTCTCTCTGCGACAGCCTCCCCACTTCCTCAAGGACGTGGTCTTCCACGGCAAGTTTCAAGTGAGTGGAGCAGGGGCGTTAGAGAGCGGGGCTAGGGGGATCGCGGGAGAGGCTCCGTGCCACGTGTTTGCACATGCCCTCAGGGGCTGTTTTCAGTGACAAGCTGTTCCGTTAGAGCGGGACTGCCGTGGCTCGAGGCACTTACTGGCATTTCAGAATTGATTGGTTACCTTTGCTTGTTATGTAGCGTAGGGTTCTGAATGTAATTATGTTTCAGAAGTCGGTTTAGTTGTTGGTCTTCAGTTGAAACATGCACAATGATTGGAGCACTAACTTTGTACTCGCTAAAGCTGTTTTAGCTGTGTGATGTGATGTGGCTGTGTGATGTGGGTGCAACGTGCTCCTTTCGGATGAGTTGACCTGATATTTGCTTCATGATGAGGTCTGTGATCTCATGTGGTGCTCGATGACTGTTTTTTTGTCAATGGCCACACATTGAGGTGTGTTTTCACTTGCTCCATATGTGTGTGCCAAGTCTGCAATGTGCCCTGTTGAGTCCCTAACACAGCACAAGTATTTTATGTAGTCTATTTAATCATGTGCTAGTAATGAAATGCACGTTGTAGGTCGTTACTACGACTGGCACGCGCTGAGGGATAGATTGCTATCGCATTCTGTAATTACATTCCGGCAGGCGTCTCCAAGTCATGTCCTAACTCTGGCATAATCAGATCCAATTCAATGCAACCAAATCATGTGGGACCTCACTGACACCATTGCATCTCACCTGATTCAATCGTGAACAAAAGAATCCGCGAAGGCTTCACCTACATCGAAGTATTTGCACACGAACGAAAACATCGCACGAAACAAATGTGAAACGCATGGGTAGGAGCTCTGACCGTCTCTTGTGAAAGTCCGACCGTCCGTACGGTCGTGAGGAGTCCTGGCTAATGGGGTAAACGTCCAATTAGGTCGTAGTGATTGTATTGGGCGTGCTGCGCTCTATATAGGCCACTTGGTTCAGAAATGTGGAATAAAAATAGAAAATCAGCTGGGTCACTGCTATCCAAATCGTCTACACAGGGACGTTTGATGGTATTATTGTGGGTGATAATGTGCCGGGGCAGTCTGGGGTATGCTGGTAAAAGACGAAGTGGTCCGCTTGACGGGGGCGCTCCAAATCTGTAAAGATCCATGTCAGTCATCGGCTTGGCTCAAAGGCTGTGGGAAAGGTCAAGTTAATCAGGACTTGTTGCCATATTGCTAAACTCACAGACTGAATATTCCATGCAGGCACACACACACACATGACTTGACACAGCAGTATGTGTGCCACTTAAGGAATGTGAGTAGCCCTACAAAAGCATCTGCTTGAGAAGCAATATCTGTTTTAGAAGCAAAATATCCTGAGTTTTGTCTTTTAATGATGAACTGCAACGTATCTGCAACATGTACATTTAATGTAACTCTGATTTTATATTAAAAGTAGATCCTGCAGAAAGTCCTACATTTTGACATTGAGAATGTGTGCTCAGCATTAGGACTAGGTTCTCAGAAAATTGAATTGCATCAATGTAAGATATGCACACACATACACACACACCTCACACACTGGTTTAGGGTTGTCGGTAAAGTTTATGGTCTGCTCGTTTAGTTTGATGCTGGATCACAGCATCAGTTGAACAGCTTGCCCCCTTGAAAGAAATTCTCTTTGAGCTAGTTGTATCTCATCAAAGTATGTACCAAGAAATGTACAAAAACATCTTGTATAAGAAGAACATTTATCCAGTCGTTCTAAATCGAGTCATTGGAATCTGGGCAGGCCGGAGATGGTAATCCCTCTAAATATTTTCAGATTAAATATATATCAGAATGTATTATTTTATGTAAAGAGACAGATTCAATTCAAGAGGATAGCATTATGAAATAATATTTCAAACACTGGGTTGGTCAAATCAATATTTGAAATCCTTTGCAGCATCGCATTGAAAATAAGAGCTCACTGGAAGTACCAGCTAAACACTAAGTAAGTCAAAGGTTAGATTGGTTTACTTTATTTTACTTTACTTTATTTTAGTGCTTTAAGTTACAGCATGGTGATTCATTATTCAATATGTGAACTCTCAATTATCACAAATCAAACAAAAATGTGTTATACAAAATATAACATAACATAACATATTTGTACATAATCAACAACCTTTCCATTAATGGCGTAGCCATATCTAGTTATACAAAAAGTTGTATTTTGTCAAGCTACCTTCCTTTATTTATTTTGCACACAATACTTTCCATCGCCACTGCTTTTTGAGTCGCCAAAATAATAACTAGCGCACTGAAGTGACAAACAAACAAAACCGGAGGGGCCGCAGCATAAAGACCATCCGCCCCACCGTTGACTTTCCAGCCTCAACCAGCACACACTAGCCCCACTGCCGCTCTCCATAAGCCGCACCCACTCCCTGCACACACACACACACACACACACACTCCCAGGTACACACGTGCCGACACACAAACATGACGGCGCGCACGCACACACATCCCCCGACGCACATGTGGGAGCCCCCAGCCAGCTTGCCTAATGCCCGTCCCTCCTCCCCTCTCCCTATGTGCCCGGCAGCTGCTGAACTCGCTGAGTCCAGAGGAGAACACGCGATGCCAGCACGGCCTCTACTTCCAGGACGGCGAGCGGCGCGTGGACTACGTGCTCACCTACCACGTCAAGAAGCCCAGCGCCGGCCGCGCGCACCGCCAGTCCTCCCGCTTCACCGACAACGTCCTGACGCGGAGCCTGCGCCGGGGTCCGCGCGCCCGCTCCGCCGCCGCCCCGAGCCACGCGCCGCCGGCCCCAGGTGACCCCGAGGCGCCGGGCCCTCTGGAGAACAGCACGGCGGACTACCACGAGGACGACAAGAGGTTCCGCCGGGAGGAGTTCGAGAGCAACCTCCGCGACATGGGCCTGGAGCTGGAGAAGGACGAGGATGTGAGTCACCTTCCTCTCCCTGCTCTCCCTCTATCCGTCTCCTTCTGGTCCCTTCCTTCTCTCTCTCTCACTGTTGTCCCGGGTGCCTGACGCAATCGTTCCTCCTCTTTTCCAAATGTTTGCAAGTCCCTGCTAGCGTTTGCCGGCTAGCTACAGGTTCAGAGCGTTCACGGCCGTGGAGCTCCGGCGTTCCACCATGTCCTCTCTCTCTTTGTTTTTCGCTGGGGGAGGCTGGATCAGGGGGGTTTTGTCTTTGAGCTGACCTCAGCGCGTTTGCCTGGAGACCCCTGGCGTGTCAACGCACACAAAAGATACATTGTGGTTTGGCACGGCAGCAGCTGGAGCTGGCCTATAGTGAAGTGGCCTGGGGTGGGGGTGGGGGGCAGTCCCCAGGTCCCTGTCTTGGTTTGGGCTCGACGTTTAAAAAAAAAAAAAATCTCCCAATTCAAGCGTTGCATTACTTGAGAGAATTTTTTTGTATTTATTAGCAAATGACCGGCCTTCACTCACCCATCTTCCCCACTATCTCTTAAACGTAGGCCTACAGCTGTTAGATAGCTGTCAAGTATTTTGGTACAACTATGTGCGACGGTAAGATCGATTTCAGACTTTCTTAGGGGTGCGACCCTGTTTATGCTATCAGAGCTTTGTGGTTTCATACAGCCCCAAACCTGTGACTCTTTGAGTGACAACACACCGCAGGCCCCCTCACAGAAAGCCCCTGGAAGAAGTGTTCTGTGCTGTCGGAGGTTGACCTGGGAGTCCGATGGCTGGCCTGGTACGTCTGGTTGGAGAGCAGAATTCTCTGAGACCTATCCAACCGCTAAGTGCTGAGGATGGCAGGATGACAGCTGCCATGGAGATCTCTTTACCCACGTGGCTGTGGATTTTTGCGTATGTGTGTATATATATATGTGTGTAGGTGTGTGCTTGTGCGAACGTCTGAGTGTGTGTCTGTGCATCTTCGAGAGGGTGGCAACGTTATACCCTCCGCATGTCAGCCTCGCCCGGCCTCGCCCGCCCCAGCCCTGCGTGGACCTGCCCAGTGAATCTCAGCCTGTTCCATTATCCCAACCGTGAAACCATATGCCCCGCCACACCAACCGGACCCTGCCATTAGGCGTAACGCACCGGAGACAATGATAAACGTCAATATCACTCCCGCTGGTTTGGCTCTGAGGGGCAACACCGCAACAATGCGGCTTGTCAGTAATGGCCCAGTTCGCTCGTCAATGCATTCACTGTGTGCAGAGAAGAAAAGCACAGGATGGTTCGCCGATCGATGTGCACCATCTGGCCTCTGACCTAAGAAAATGTCTTCCCCCGGTGGGCCAAAACGTTTGAGGTTTTTCCTGGCATCACAGAACGACATGTTCCTGACCACTCTGTGAAAGATAAGTGTCGCTATCCCGCCACGTCCCCGAGGACAAATGAACGGGGGAAAATCGTTTTAAATTTTATGCTGCGCATCTTCACACTTCATTTTTTGGGCAGAAATTGCCTTTTAGTTTTTTGTATGCATACTACAGGGAAGGAGAGAGCTGCCTGTATGGATACAACTCTCATGCCTGTAAGGATAGCATCGTGCTAAATCAAGGGCAATTGTGAGTCTGGGGAAGATATTCTGGAAGGTGCTTACAAGCCCAGAGCCCTAGGCTTTCTGTGCCCACGTGACTCAGTGCTTCATTATAATGGGCGCTCTATTGTAGCTCATACTGTATTGTAGCGAGTGATGCTAATCAAGTACTTTTTCATACATGCTCAGGGCCATAGCAACTGGTTGCACCAGCGGTAACCTTGAACCTGCCCACGTGCCCAAAGGCTTAGCAACGCGGAAGCGCCAACAGGAGAACACGATGGAGAAAAATCACAGTGGGTGCAGTCCAAGATAGCTGCTCAGCTGTCACGCGCACAGACATATATCGGGAATAAGAAGACTATTGTGTTTTCTGTCGGAGACATCTAGACACGCGCTCAAAAACCACGTTACACACATAGACACACACACACACAGCTACACGCACATACACACTGAGAGAAATATACATATACACAGAGCAGAACAGGAACATGAAAATAAAAAACATACTAATCTGTTGGTAGTGGTAGTGGTGGTGGATTGGGGTGCGGGTGGGGAGAGGGGTGGGCTCACTTGCTTACATGAGATATTTCCTAGAACATAGATCTTACCTTACCCTGGCACATCCCTTGTATAAATCCGGCCTCGGGCTGAACTCAATAAGTGGCCTCCCAAAGTTGTCACATAAGTATGCCAATCACAAAGAAGTGTGCCGCCAGTTGCCTGCCAAAATTGTGGTCCCCGAACTGGAGCGTGCTAATTGATAAGTAATATCTTTCCGAAGCCCGCTTATCTAATTAAATCAAGTTTGCTTGGTCTTTTCACGTTTCAGAGCTCCGCTTGCGAAACACCAACACAGGAAATAAAGTGTGTGTGGGTTCTTACAACATGAGGTTTGCTGTGTCTCGTGTCTAATTGCGTTACAGAGCCCTGCGCTCTGACCAGGACACCATCACCTCAAACGTGTTTGCACCCCTCAGGGGGCGGCGGACTAACAATGGGCTCGGAGCACGTTCTCCGGTGAGACCCCGTGAGCGAGAAGGAGAAGAGAGCCTGTGGTATGTTGTCCTCACTGCTGATCGAGGCCGGGTTGACCAGCAGGCGCCCGGCCTATTACAGGCCATTAGCGGGCTTATTGACTCAGACCGGTGTGACCAGCGCTCACTCAGTTGACTGCGACACATCTGGACCCAATAGATGGACATTGATGGACAGAGCTGAAGCCACAATGGGGGGGTTTGCTTTCAGTCCAATCGTTGCTTAGGCTTTGATGGTTAGGTTTTTCACTGTGAAAATTATAATACAAAGATGTCGATGTGACATTTATAATTAGGTATACATTTTGTTTGGTCCATTGTACCATTAGCTACCAAAACTCAATGGCAGCACACCTTATCACAATGCACAAGGTGGTGTTATAGTGTACAAGGATTTGCTGTCTTAACGCAGCGTGGCAACAGTGTGAAGCTGGAAGTAATGGGTTCTCTCCTTTACCAGCACCTTTCTGGTTGACACCCGCTGTTCCATTCTGAGAGGTTGGCTTTGACAGCTGAAGAGTGGGTCTTCAGGTTAGCAGGAGTGGGCAGGAGTTCTCATCCCAGCACTGCGTTTACCAAGACAGAGAGGACTGTTCCCGTGTGTCTGTGCTGTCGTCCATCATGGTTAGACGCAAACGTTCAGAAGCCGACCGCGACCTGGAGGTTTTGTCCGAGCGCCAGAGAGCAACATGGCGGTTTACACAAACCCGCCGCCGTGCTTTTAAATATTCAACAACACAAAGGCACTGCTGTGTTTGTGTGGCTGCTGTTTCCACTTGCTGCTATTTCCACAAACAGAATCTGTGTGCACAACTCCAGTGTTTTGTCATTGGTATCAGTTCTTTGGAGCGTCAACATTGCTCATACTTTCCCATCCCTCTCTCTTTTTCCCAGACTCCCTTGTGTTCGTGCTTGAGTGTAGAGGGATTTGTTTGTAGAGATAGCGTTTGTTTACCCCGGCTGTCGGCCAGCAGAATGGATGACTTTCCCTAAAGTCGTCTATTCCTCTTTCGTTGTCAGACGGTTTTCTTTGATGTTTGGTTCTGAGGGTGAAGATGTTTGACTCTGAAATCAGGAGCTGTGGTTTTCCGCGGTGGCTCCAAGGGTCCCGTTCATTGTACCGAAGGAAAACATGATACTCCATAAGGGTTAATGAGTTCTTCAATATGATTTGCCACCAATCACAAGGAACACGTTGATGTCTGAATAACTGTTGAATAGCATGTCACCCTTATCTCATTGAGTGTTCCTGTCACACACAGACCATGATTCCAGGCGTGGGCTTTGTGAAGATCCACGCTCCATGGAGCGTCCTGTGTCGGGAGGCCGAGTTCATGAAGTTAAAGATGCCTACCAAGAAGGTACGTGAACTCACACTCACCCACCAAAGCGGTCCTTAGGAGGACTGAGGAGTCTTCTGGGTAATCAGTGTGTCACATTGTGGTCTACTCACAGAGGTAGACCACCAACGAGCTAGGTTTTCGATGGGAGAAGCAGGCCACTGAACTTTCTCCAACCAAACGGAGCTACATCATATGCGTGCGTGCTACGGCTGATCCTTTCATTTGTGTTTGTTTGTGTGTGTGTGTGTGTGCGTGTGTGTGTGTGTGCGTGCGTGCGTGCATGTGTGGGTGTGTGCCTGTGTCAGATGTACGAGGTGAAGCAGAGCAGCAGCGTCCTGGAGAAGCTCAGCACGCTGATCACCAAGGCCTCAGAGCCCCTGCATCCCCACGTGGAGGAGAGCCGGCCGCCCAACGTCAAGCACCTCTCCTACACCTTCTCCAGGGAGAAGCAGCACCTGTGAGTCCCTCACCCCCCTGCCTGTCGCCGTCCCCCACTCTCCCTTTTCCCCTTCGCCCCCCTGGTCCTGGGGTTCAGTCATCCCTCTTGAGTCGGCCACATAGACAGGGGAGTCAAAGATGAGGGAGACCTCTTTTAACCACAGCCCTAGATCCTGCTGCTCCGTCATGCTTGATACCCTGGATGTACACGTGTGTATGTGTGTGTGTGTGTGTGTGTGTGTGTGTGGGGTGTGTGTGTGTGTGAGTGTGTGTGTGCGTGTGTGTGTGTGTGTGTGTGTGTGTGTGTGCGTGTGTATGTGTGTGTGTGTGACCATTTGAGTGTTGCGTTAACGGGAGCAAAATGTGTCACTGGAGTGGTGCCCTGGTTTGTACTCCTCTGGGTGTTATTAAAGTGTCCTCTCAACAAGAGGCATATGGCAGCTGACATATGGCATGGTTGGCTGCTAGTGGCCCGCCCTGATACTCCACAAGCCCCCTCCACCTCCCGCTCTCAGTTTTGTTGATGCCCCTCCTTTGATTCTCCTCCAAAGGGCCTCGATGGGTCTCAGAGTGCTCCCGGGGGTAGGCGTCGCCATACGCAGAGAATCATGTGTCGAAAGGGGAAGTTTCCCTCTTTGCCGTTTTATGGCGCAGGGCAAACGGCAACTCGGCGAAGGAGCCATGTTCCTAGAGAGCCGTGGAGATAGTGTAAGATCCCGCGCCCCCCCCCCCCCGGCGGTCTGCAGAGCCCCCCCACCCCACCCCTCCCCTCTGAGGAGAGGCATCCCGGCTCACGTGACAACGTCGTCCAGCGACCCAAGCCAAACAAACAGGCTTCAAAAAATGTTGTGCTATTAGTAATAAAGTAAGGGCTTATCGGGTTTGGATCTTAGGCAAACAGCACGCACACACAGCGGCCTACTGGAGGAGGGCGAGTGGGCCGTAAGCACGGTTATTAGGAGCTTTAACGGGAATCTGCCGTCGATGTTGTTGTGTTTGCGCTGGGAACGTGGATTACACAGAGGGTTATTTTGGGCTGTAGGTTATGGCAGGATACATGTCCTGCTCTTTGGATCTAGTGATCCGGTCCCGAGTCCCTTGCACCTACGGCTTGTTTCTCAGGACACTGTGGCTGGGATCAGCTGTCACTGTGTTGGGACCAGGGTGGGGTTAGGCGAATTACTTTGCCTTGGCCTAATTGTAGTGTAAGTACAATATGTAATCATCTTATATGAGCAAGGTCAAATTCATGGAAACCGCATACAGTATACATTAACAATTGTGTACATATTATTGTGTGTGTGTGTGTGTGTGTGTGTGTGTGTGTGTGTTTCATTTTCAGGTTCGACTTGTCAGACAAAGACTCCTTCTTCGACAGTAAAACCAGGAGTTCAATAGTAAGCTTCCTAGCATTTTTCACTGTCTGTGCCTCTGTCTGTCTGTCTGTCTATCTCTCTGAATCTGGATGTTTGCATGCGGCTATGCTTCTGTAGAGCCCTCATGATGTGGGACTGTCCGTGGCACTCACGCAAATCAGAAATGTCTCTCTCAACCTATTGAAATGCAAATTCCACATTTAAATTGTTGTACATTTCCTTTTTGATATAATATTCAAAAAGGTCTATATTAAGTTATAAAAGGACTGACCTTTACTAAGCTGCAATTAGTATTGAAAGGGCTTAGCCTGTTTGCAGTGCTAACATGCTGTGCTTCACATTATGTACAGTTCTACCAGTTAAGTAATTTTTCTCCCCTTATCAGGTTTTTGAAATATTAAAACGGACAAAATGCACCAAGGCCAAATATAGCATGGGTAAGTCTTTTCACAACATATATTCATTTTAATTAGAGAAATGATGTGTCTGCTTGTGTGTTTATTTTTTAATAATGTATGGTTCTAGATAGATAGACACGAGCATTCCTCCGGTTGACTGAAACCTTTGAAGCAGCCACCGGAATGAGTCGTGCCAGCCGGCCATATATAGCCCCAGGTTTAGGGTAGTGGATTAGATTGTGACAGAGGGCTGAAGGGGAACTAGAGCCGCTTACCAGACTTTCAAAATTCACCGTCTGAGGTTGGTCCAATAGATGACCCAGCACTTGTAGGGTTTCATTTAACTTTAAGTGAACAACAAACAATACTACTTCATCACTGAGCTTCAAATATTTAGGACTAGAAGATGTATAGATTTCTATATAGAGGTCAGGGAATGTACAAGATACTATCTGTTTGGATCTGAGAGATTTAATGTAAATAGTATTCGGGTTGTAACGGTTTGTCTCTTTTTCTGTGCATGCGTGTGTGTGTATGTGCGTGTGTGTGTGTGTGTGTGTGTGTGTGTGTGTGTCTGTCTCTCTGTCTCCCTCTAGGCATCACCAGTCTCCTGGGCAGAGGCGTGTACACAGCAGCCTACCCTCTCCATGATGTGAGTCAGTGCTCTGTGCTCAGCCCAATTTTTAACGTTAAGCGTCCTATGGTTTCAATTCACAGATGTGGAGCCTCCATAGTAACCCATTACATGGAGCCGCCATTTTAACCCGATACATGGAGCCGCCATTTTAACCCTATAAATGGAGCCGACATATTAACCCATTACATGGAGCTGACATTGTAACCCATTGCATGGAGCCGCCATAGTAACCCATTACATGGAGCCGCCATATTAACCCATTGCATGGACTGACATAGTAACCCATACCATTTTGTCGCCATATTAACCCAATGCATGGAGCCAACATGGTAACCCATTGCATGGAGTGGACACAGTAACCCATCACATGGAGCCGACATAGTAACCCATTACATGGAGCCGCCATAGTAACCCATTACATGGAGCCGACATAGTAACCCATTACTGCAGCTGTGCCCTCTGTGTTGCAGGGTGACATTGACGGAGAGAACGTCGAGCCCAACGACCGGAAGGTGAGTAGTACGGTACAATTAGCCAACCAATGTGTCCATGGACCTAAGTAAGCCCCTTAACGGGTGGCCGATCAGCAGCCTTCCCGAAAGGCTCCGAGGCTCTTTTCCTAACGCGGCCCCCGAGGGTTAGAGCTAAGAGCCGGGAGACGCTTCAGGTGTAAAGGAGCGTGTCGGCTGGCCTCCTCAGACCTAGACTCCAGTAAGTGGAGGGAAGCAGCGTCCTGCTCTGGTGCCTTGTTGCTGCTATCTGTCTGGGATGTGTGTCACCCTCCTCCTCCTCCTCCTCCTCACCAAGTTGTGTCGTTGGCTTGGCTCCCTGTTCCAGTCGCACACTTTCTGTCTCCGGGTCTGTAAACAAAAAAAGTTTGAAATCTGAGGTGAAATGTGTTATTTTAAGCCTGCCTGTGTGTGTGTGTGTGTTTTGTGTGTGTGTGTGTGTGTGTGTGTGTGTGTGTGTGTGTGTGTGTGTGTGTGTGTGTGTGAGCCATCTGGAAGGGCCTTGCCTGTCTTGCCCTGTCATTGTGAGTCGGTGTAATGGCATGTTATTGAGGCTCTCTGGGAAAGTGGTGGTCTCCCAGTTCCTTATCTCCGGACCCCCAGGAAACCAGCACAATAAAGCTCATCTTGGCAGATACAGAGAGAGAGAGAATCCCACACCCCCATCCCCCCTAACACACACACACACACACACACACACACACACACACTCTTACAATAACGTACACCCACTCGGACGCCAAAGCAAGCGCAATCACACAGCAACAGCTCACACGTGCACATGTTACAAACACAGCCATCACACACTAAAGAAGAGATGCACACACACACACACACACAAGCACGCAACACACACCATCACGCGCACACAGATGCCTGTTGTCGTCTGGTTACTCCCATCTGTCTTGTCCTGGCACAGTGGAGTGTGTTTACACTCGCCGCGTCCTGCTGGAGCTGCCATAATTACAAGGATAATGTCCATGCATTTGCATGACACTGGTGGAACTCTTATTGTGGGAACAATAGGGATACCCGGGGAGGCTTTTCCACCGCTCAACTGAATCATGTCTAACTGGTCTGGTGCTATCAGGGGCCTGGTCGGCATGACATTTCACACAGACAATGCACTGGGAATGACCTATACCTGCACAACACCTGTCTGTTTGCTCATGTCTGTACGTGTGTGTGCGTGTGTGTTTGCATGTTTGTAATAATGGTTAACCCTATTGTTTACACTGAATAAGCTGGCCATGCTACTGGAGTCTAGTTCAGCTCAGCTTGTGTTCTGGTGGGAAATGGTACGGCTCCTTGGACCTGTCCTCGGATTCTACACGGGATGTCTACGTGTCGGTGCAATCGAGAGGCTCTTGTACTTGTTGACTGAAACAGGCATTCAGGGAGATCTGAGAAGTGCATTGGCTTATTTGGAAATGGCGTGTCATCCGAGTGGCATGGCTCTATCTGTGCGTGAGTGTGTTTGCGCGTGTGTGTGTGTGTGTGTGTGTGAGAGAGAGAGAGAGAGAGAGTATGTCTTTTGATGTGTGTGTGTGTGTGTGTGTGTGTGTGTGTATGAGTGGGAGATATAGAGTAAGTGTGTGTGTCTGTGCGTAGGTGTGAGTGTGTGAGTGAGTGAGTGTGTGTGCGGGCACGCAGAGGGTCTCAGCTATGATCTCCGCGGTAGAGGTATCAATGCATCACTGACTGGCACGGCCTCAAAGGGGCTGAACAGGGTTGGCTGGCGGGCTGGCCGGTGGCCTGTCTTGGCAGGGGGAAGCATGGGTGCGCCCCAGCCAATGATACACCCTCCCACATGTCGGGCCCAGACAACGGCGTGGCATAGGGACCTTCTCGACTGTCCGTCAACAGTGCCAACGCCACGACAGTGTGCACCCACATGAAGTACAGGGGGGGGGGGATGTTTGAGGCGGTCACACAGCTGCGTATTCCCTGAAATACAGATAGGGCTGCGGGAAGGAGGGAAGACAGAGGAAAGATGGAGTGAGTGTCGGGTAAGAGCATCGGGGACGAAAAGAGAAAAGGGACGATCAAAGAAAGGAGAGGAAAGTGTTAACCCTGCTGCAAAGAGGGAAGGGGAGAGGGCTGAGGGGAATCTATACCGAGCTGACCTCTTGAGTTCAAACGCTCTGGAGCGAGAGTGGGGAGGGGTGGCAAAGACAGAGATGGAGAGATGTAAAGTCAAAGATAGAGAGAGCTTAGACAAAAGCTTAGAGATATGTAAAGATTTAAAGGCAGATAGATTGAGAGAGAGAGAGAGAGAGAGAGAGAGAGTGAGAGAGAGAGAGAGAGAGAGAGAGAGAGAGAGAGAG
>JAVQJS010157268.1:0-7500 GCA_036024795.1 Galaxias rostratus
TGTGTACATGTACGCGTGTGAAAGGGAAACCGAGAGAGATGGCGAGAGAGGGAGAGTTAGAGGGACTGATAGAGTGAGACAGAGAGAAAGAGAGAGGGAGAGAGAGAGAGAGAGAGAGAGAGAGTGATACAGAGAGAAAGACACGGAGGGGGGGAGAGAGAGTTAGAGAGCGAGACGGAGGGGGAGGGAAAGACAGAGAGAGAGAGAGTGAGAGAGAGAGAGAGAGAGACAGAGAGAGAGAGAGAAAGAGAGAGAGAGAGAGAGGGAGAGACAGAGAGAGAGAGAGACAGAGAGAGAGCTCCTTCAATGGGAGCCTGTCTGTCCTGGTCCTGGGGGCAAACTGAAGTGTGACCGGCCTTCCCAAACCCTGCAGGTTATGTAAGAACACATCCATTTATTTATCCCACACACATTATGTATACCATGTATGTATCCTGGTTCTCAATGTCAATGCAAACGTGAAAGACGTTTTTTGTCACTTCAACGAGTTTTCAACATCAGCAGAATTTTAGAACCGAGGCAGAAATAAAACATAAATACCAAAATGCTGTTGGAATGCAAAAACCTGTCAACTATATTTAAGAATGCAAAGAATACCTGTCACAATTTTCTAGATTGTAGGGCTGTGGTTGTCAGATCCATAACCATGACATTCCATTTGACATCATTTTCCCAGTGCCTCGTGAATTTGACAGCAACAGTAGATTCTCCTTCTTATACAAACCAGTCGAGCTTCTCCCATATTTCCACTGGGGCTGGGCGATGTGTCAAACATACTGTTTACCTGCTGTGTTCATGGTTCAATCCGATCCTAAACCAACTGAATAAACTGCAACGGGCCGTTAATGGGTTCACCTATTACCAAGCATTCATTGCTTAATCGACCCGGTACAACCAGTTCGAGAGACATGTTGAACGCAGCACCGTAACACTCAAATAAACATACCAAATTCTCCATAGACACATTTTACGAGGATGGAAATTCATTCAGCGTCTTTGAGTGTTTTGAAAAGCGCTTTATAAATATAATGTATTATTATTATTATTAAATGCAAAAGAACAAACAAACGGTGCGATCCAGCAAAAGACTCGCGCTCCAAAAAAACACACACTTTTGAATTATAAAAACAAAACGTAGTTGAAAAACCAATGTGCTACATTTGTTTTGGGACAGAATGGGTTGCCTTCAGTCGTGCAGCAGTCTGTCAGTGTTTTCGTTGCCCCTTCCACCCCTTCCTTCCCCGTGAGAGGTTCTTCACTGCCCTTCTCTGCTTCGCTTTTCCACTGCAACATCGCTGTGTTCTCTTGCCCAATTGCACAGATTGCGATATAACCCGTGTTCCGGTAGAGCTCTGGCACATGGCTATGTTCTCTCCGTTCTGTCTAAGAAGCTCCCAGGCTTGCAATGTTATTAAAACAAAGTGTGCCGAATAAAGTATTGATTTAGGTTTTTATGACACAACATGATATGTCGTGACTCCTTTAGTCTGCGTTGCAAAGAGTCTGCAGAGGAGTGAATAAATCCACATGTGGGCTTCACAATGACTGCAAACCCTTTCAGCCGGACGCTCTGGATTCCACAGCAGGGTCAGAGAATGACGCTGGATGGCACTGGGTGCGGGGGATCGACGCAGGGACAAAGACTCACCTGCATTTAGTGATACTTGGTTCGAAATGTAGGACAGCGAAAGAGGACTGAGGACAGAGAAAATTTTAGAAAAACGTAGCAAACGCTTTCGATCATTGATGTAGAACTAAACGAGGGATTCACAAGTGAGAAAGGCACACAAGAGAGGACTGAAAAAGGAGTGGAGAGGGAAGAGGTAGAAAGAGAGAGAGAGAGCGAGAGAGAGGAGAGGTGATGTGGGGTAGTGTTACAGGAACCAATTATTCTATGTGCACTCGGAGCTCCGCAGAGCTAATGATGCTCACATCAACCGTGCAGTCTCCTTCAATGGTGTTCCTCTTCCAAAATACATCAACTGTGGGTAAAGGCTCTGTGCAGGGTTTTCGTCGAGGTGCTCTCATGCAAAGTAGCAGGTTGTCTAAAAATACAGTACCGTGTACAGGTTTTAGGCAGGGGATGCTGTTTCCAAGGTGAATGGCGGTCACACCAAATGTTGATTTGATACAGCTTTGCTTTTCCCTCCCTTCATATTTTCCGAATGAATAAAGAAATAAACAATTGACTTCTAAATTTTTCTGCACATTTATTTCTAACTTTGAAGACACACCTGCCTAAAACTTTTGCGAGGCACTGTATTTTGCCGCAGGCACTATTATTAATATGACTGATATAGTTGCCAATGTTGAAATATTCACTCTTCAAACTTCATAATTTTTACAATTATCCAATCCATCCATTATCAGAAGCGCTTATCCTATGCAGGGTCATGGGGGGGCTGGAGCCTATCCCAACCGACTTTGGGCGAGAGGCAGGGTACACCCTGGACAGATCGCCAGTCCATCACAGGGCTAACACATAGACATTCAACTCACACACACACACACACACACACACACATAAACACACACACACACACACACACACACACACACACACACACCCACACACATATTCAAACCTATGGACAATTTAGAGTCACCAATGAACCTACATGTTTTTGGACTATGGGAGGAAACCGGGGTACCCGGAGATAACCCACGCTAACACGGGGAGATTTTTACAATTATAAATTAAATAAATATATAATCGCCATGTCTGATGAGATGTGCTATTGCACAGGGAATTGAGAAAACAATGAATTTTTTGATTTGTTTATATCTTTATTTGCAATTACCTGCCAGAAAAAAAATTATGTTGGTTATGATACATTTATATTACTGTAATATAAATGAGAAAAACATAATTAAGATCCGAATATGGTACACTTTTACAATTTCATACTCCCCTTATCATTTAAATGTAATTGTTCTGTAGCTCACTTAGTAAGACGAAAACAGTTTAATTTGAAAGAATCTAAAAAACTGGAATTGACAAGGTTTGAAAAATTAGCTCAAATTAGCTTCTTTTAACATCTGCTTCCCCAAAACAAAAATCCCCAAACAGTTTACCCCAGATATCCTAGTCCCTTTTGGCAACAACATCTGTCTAATGAGAGGTTTCAACGAATCCCCTCAGTGTGGACACGGCAGTGCAGTGCTACCAGGAGGTTTGCAGAAATGCTCGAAGAAGTCAGCAGGAAATTCCTTATATGGAAATGCCGTCTGACCTCATATGCACCCATACTTTATTGATGGCGGAATGAGAAAAAAAGAAATAGGGGTCTCGTTCTAATGGACCAGAAGCAATGTATCCCTTCC
The DNA here is from genome assembly GCA_036024795.1 of Galaxias rostratus. Lineage (NCBI taxonomy): Eukaryota > Metazoa > Chordata > Actinopteri > Galaxiiformes > Galaxiidae > Galaxias > Galaxias rostratus. Next base: position 3,325 of record JAVQJS010157268.1, read on the forward strand.
TCGGGATAGCGTATTGCCATCGTCTCTATTGTGTTAGTGACATCTGGCTAGTGCAGCATCCTTGTCCATGGTCCTGAAAAAAGTATGAGCTACTAAAACTTTTTTTCAAGGGCTGAAATTAAACGTCAACGCATTTTTTGATAGCATGGTATTGGATTAAACATGTATGAAATTAAAACTGTCGGTGCATCCTGGTCTTCCAAAGTCCCCTACTCGAGGTGAGGTTTTATCTTAAAAGACTGTTTTCTGAACATGCTAAAAGAATATTTAGAGGGGAACCTTTATGTTTATTTCTCTATTTTAACGGACAAACAAGTGAGCAGCATGACTGATATGCAATTGTGAGAAAGGTATTCTTCACCCCTATGGGAAAATCCAATGTCACCTTCAACCAAGTGGAACAATTCCCTGTAAAATGCACAATTCCGCCCCAAAAAACAAACAAACAGGCATTGCATAATGCATGCCTGTTGGAGCTCAACTCAACAAAGTATAGTGTGAAGCGTCTGCGATTGTCGGGTTCGACGGATCATTCATCACACACGTCCCTTCCCTCTCTGGGTTCTCCTCGTGGCGCTAACGCACATCCCAACAAATTCTCCTCTGGGTTCCATGAATGGATTATCTTTCACCGGGTATAGAGGAATAGACATTGACCCTTTCAGAAATCCATGGAAGGAGAGATTGACCGAGCGGTGGGATTAAATGTCTGATTGTATAGCGGAGATCTAATCTGGTTGATATTACGCAACAGGAATGGGAAAACCACCCGTCCATCCACACGCACGTCAAAACCTGAGAGACCGGCATCAGCACCACGTAGACCGGATGAAAGTGATGTGACAGAGCCCTCAGCAGCTGGATGATGGAAGGCCTCGGGTGAGGTCTGATATGTGCAGATTGGATTTGAAATGAGCCGGGGAGGTATGAGGGAGGTGGTGGTGAGGGGGGACGAAGGGGGTGTTCATCAAAACCCAGAGGAGGTGCACGGTGTGGTGGACGGCCTTCGGGCTGGCAGGCCTCGCCCGGTCGCGTGACGCTGAATTTAGGAGGGAACGGTAGCGGGAGGTGGTGTCTCGCTGCAGGCGTAACAAGGACACATTGATGGCATGTCCTCAATCAAATGACGTGCAATTAATCTGCTTTGCTACGTATACTATGTGGGACGTGCTGACATGTATGCTGCATGTTCTCTCTGGAGGTGCCTTTTAAAAAGCATTTGACTGTTTAGTGTGTCTCATCAGGAAGAGATTTTAGATGTGCTGTTTTAGTAATAATATATTATACAAACCGTTATTTAACCATTGATATTTAAATGTATTTTTGCAAGACATAGAATGGCAGGGCACACAGAGCATTGAACAAATAGTTTGTATTAAATGCAAAAATACCAAATTGCAAATAATCCCTTCTCCCCTTCTGTAGCCTGGACAGCACCCAGCTGTCTTCTTTGAACTGGCTGGCGGTCAGCACCATGGACAGCTTCTCAGGGGTTTCTGCCCTCTGCTTCTTCCAGTGTCTCTTGTGTTGATTTTGTTATTACTGCCAACTGAGTTGGTTTCCTCATTGCCTGAATATTGTTTTATCCTTTCCACCTGTGTTCTTTTGTTTAGTTCCACTGTTTGAGTTCATGTGTTACCCTGGTCCTTGGTTCAGTCATTATTAACGCTGTGGGGTGTGTCCTGCCCTTACGTCAGAAATTAGTAATGTCTATGTTTCGGTTACTCTAGCCTCCAGCCTATGTTTTGATTTGGTTTCAAACTTTCTGTCCTCCAGTGGTTGCATTTTGGGACTGCGTCTCAGCTAAAAATCATTACAAATTAAGCACGAACCGTTATTAAAATTCTATGTGGCAATGCTTTTACCAATTTTTTTGATGTCCACCCCTCAAAAAATGTAGCACTGGAGGCTTGAGGGAATTCTGTAGAGTATTTAGAGTAAACAAGGCTGAACACACAAAGGCCGTTTTACCCATTGCGGTCATAATCATAGACATCCTGAATGCATGCAAGGTTCTAGACTAAAACATGTTGCCGAATTGATTTAGATGCAAAATATTGAGGTGAACCTGTGTGTCGAAGATTTTCCCAACACTAGTAGAACCTCGGCAGGTGTGTGTCAGAGGTGAACAAAGATCCAATCAGGAGTGGCCCGACTGAAATCCCTTCACACCCTGGGAGGAGACCTAGAAGGACCGGTCTACGTACACAGCCACACAGAGGAAATGGTGAGGGACAAGGGTGGACGGTAAGGGGAACCATTCTTCATCTAGTAGGGGTATCAGGGGGTTAAATCAACTCTTTGGCAAAGGGTGGCCCTTTTTTACCCATGGCCCCCGGGGTCCATACGGCAAAAATGCCCCCGCCTTGGGGCCCCCCCCCCCCCCCCCCCCCCCTTTCTTCTCGGGGTGATTGAAAATGCAGGGCTGCAAGAGTTGCACTGAACCATGAAACCGACGCTGACAGAATTACTGTCACTTGATTACTTCAGCACCAGAAAGCTGCTATGACAGGATTGTGTTGCGTTGTGCGTTGACGGCTTGTTTTATTTAGGCAGAGGTTCTGTACACCAAGACACATACATTGTGTGCACACAACGGAGCTTCTCATAAATGACAGAGGGGTTTCAAGATGCTCAACAACTCTTGTCGTTCGTAAGGGATGATTAAAAATTAAGTCGGGAATGCTAAATGCAGATGTCACCCGGAATGTACTAAGCATGAAGGTAGCCAACAAATCTTTTTTTGGTGTTGACGGTGTCATCAAACGTGAAAAAAAAAACTTTAGCAAAGATAACTGCAAAAGTTAAAATGCAATCCACCCACTATTTCAGACGGAAAAACTATACAAAAAAAATTCCATAATTTTGAATAATTCATTTAGGTTTCTTTTGAGAATTTAACTAATCTGTAGAAGCCAATCCGAGATGTGGCATGCGTCATTGCGCACAAGGTTGCCGCGCGACTCAGCTATAGCCCACCAGAACGGAATTTCGATGACAGAGCACAACCAGTTGTTTTGGTTGCCAGATGGACGCACACATCACAAGCAGGTGTAGTGTGCAACAGAACTGGACTGAGGTCTCATATACATTTGATTAAATGAATAGCGGCACTTGATGTAACGGACTCGCTGAAATACATGACATGCGCCCGACAACAAATTGCTACAGGTAGGCTCTTTGAATTGTAACTTTTCTATATGATAGGTGTTATTACTTTGACCAAACTTGAACAAATTCCCATCGTACTCATATTTTCTAATCCTAAAACTACTGTAATATTGTGTCTGAAATCTGGTCGACTACTGTAAAACATAATTTTTTTCCCCCCATCTATGACGGGTCTCACATTTTCGTGAGGTGGAATAACGACTGAATGGCATAAGGTCATCTTTTTTCTCATGTCAAACTTTACCTACATTATTTTGCAGATACAACTATGGAAATAAATTTTTGAAGTATTACCCCCCCCCCCCCGCCCCCCCCAAAAAAAGAAAACCCCAACCTGTACGGTGCTGTGTGCTTGCATGAGAGAACGAAGGTTGACGAGAAAGCCATTGAAACACAGAAGAAATCCGTCATTTGTTTTATGAAATTGTGACCGTTGCGTGTTTTTGCTGTTGCGTATGTAATCTTTAAGCCAGATACAGAATAGAATGGTTTAGTATGATCATATTTCGATAAATTATATCGTTCAAATTCAAATTGTGAATATTTACTCGATTTACGATAGATTATCACACTTTCCCAGATTAAATTGCTTTTTACTTCTTGTTCAATGTTTGAATGATCATCACAATGGACAATGTTTACCTCGATGGCTTAATAACATGAAGGGTCACGCTGTTCCAACTGGGGTCAAGAGTCAAGACCATCTTACAAATTGCTTTTGTCATGTACATCCATGATTCAGTGCTGGATCAAATAGGGACGTGGCATGGCTGCTCTGATGACAAGTGATGAAGGTGATTAATACATTCTACTGAGACTGAGATAGTTGATAGTTAGATAGACAGTCAGTCAGCTGTACTGTTCATAGAGCTGCACATCCTTTTTTAAAATCCTGTGAAGAGTTGTCCTGGGGTATGCTGCTCCATATTGCAATGCATTGCATCAAAATCGGAACATTTGCAACGTACTTCTTAACCACAGTTCTCTCTACATTGCAAAATTATT
>JAVQJS010157268.1:12500-14075 GCA_036024795.1 Galaxias rostratus
ATCCAGCCATTTAATGAAATAAGCGACCTGCCACTCTCAGCCATGATGATACCCACTGCGTCTGGCTGGCTATCTAAGATGGTTTCAAATGCATTCTGCTTGAGCACTCCACCAAGAACACTTCACTCGGAAGGAAGGGTGTCCATATACTGCCTACGATATAGTACCAGAAAGGCAGATTGAGATTGTCTCTTTGTAGCGATACTGCTAACTTACAGCACTGGACTGCTGTCTTATTGGATCATGTTCTTATCACTATGGTATTGTTCTCGGGTTTCTTAACAGAAATCCAATTCTATCTAGTCTACGTTGGGATTTCGCTGTCATTTGCTACACTATAAATCCTAACTGCTTTCTGAAACAAGAAGATCAAGAAGCTAACGTTCTCCTGCCTTAAGCAGGGTGTTTGTAGATATCTAATCCTTATTTGAGGGTAGAGATTCTAAACCCTGCAAATTAGAGCTAGGCCGCTGCTTTGCTTCATATCATTCTCTTCATTGGATAGTTTTCTTTGTGTATGAGGTGCTTTCAGATTGGAGTGGGTCCGGCATATTGTTCCCAGATATGACACCACTTTCAGGATCAGCCATACTTGATGGTCCCCGGATAACCTTGGCGAATGTGACTGTAATTGGATTATTACGTAAGGCTACTAGTTCAAGTTGAACGACTTTTAAATGTGATTGTTTTTTTGCTCATGAGTGCCATCTTGCTCAGTAAGGTTCAAGCGTTCCATTTGATTAGCTTGACTTCGGGATGAGTCAACGTGGCCAAAGCCTTCGAAATAACGACCAATTATCTCACCAGGCGAAAGGAATCGATCGAATCGTCCAAGCTACATTGTTTCTGTCACCCGTCGTCGTTCAAGACGAGAGTAGTGTGAGCGGCAAAATGAGATAATGGCATGCTTGCTCCGGCTGTTGCTCAGACGGACTCGTGCTGTTTTCCTCTCATTATGTAAGCAAACGAATGATTTTGACATGGATCTTCTCTGAGTGGGCCGCGGTGGAAACATCCCTTGGTTAACCAATGACGTCATCCCCATGCCAGGTTGCTAACCTCGTCGTACTTGTTTGGTTTTCTTGTCATGGCAATATATTTCTTCTTGGCCTTGTTTGAATGCACGCATTAATGAACAAGGTCGTGTTCATTCCAGCGTTGTGCAAGACGCTATAGTCATTATCTGTAGAGTGTTATTCTTCTGGATAGTGTCTCATCCCTCTCAAGTTAACAAGTGAGGATCCGTAAATAGGAAGAAAATACGTCAAAACTAATTGCACCGTATGCTTATAAGCAGGACTGTTTGATTATTTTTTTTTACAGTAATTTAAGATTCTAATAATATATATATATATATATATATATATATATATATATACATAACTGGGGGCGGCACGGTGGCGCAGTGGTTAGCACTTTTGCCTCACAGTAAGAAGGTCCTGGGTTCGATCCCCACCTGAGGGCCTTTCTGTGTGGAGTTTGCATGTTCTCCCTGTGTTAGCATGGGTTTCCTCCGGGTACTCCGGTTTCCTCCTACAGTCCAAAAACATGTAGGTTGATTGGTTACTCTAAATT
>JAVQJS010157295.1:0-17460 GCA_036024795.1 Galaxias rostratus
TTCACACACACACACCCACACACACACACACAAACACACACACACACACACACACACACACACACACACACACACACACACACAGTTCCTACTTAACTCGCCCACTTGGCAAGACATTCCTCCTGTTTCAGAGCTTGGGATGCCGTCCAGCTCCCCAGGGAAACGGCTTCGCTAGTGTACTCATCTAGGATCCCGGTCCTGACTTTCTACGAGCAGAGCCACCGTACCAGAATGCTCTTGCCATTTCCTTCCCCCAGTCTTTCATCCGCTTTATTTTTCCCATTATCAGCCACACCTGTAATCAGTTCCATTAATTGTACCAACGTTTCAGTCAGATCACAGTACATCTGGCACCAGAGCTGTTAATCACATTCTATGGCTATTTTTGGAATCATCAACTTAAATACTATTTACTGCATACTCAATGAGTACAAACTGTAGACTGACGCCTTAAAACAACTACAATGCAACGTTTTAACAAATATTTAATTATATTGTTAGTTTCCTTAACTGGAACAAGCAACAAAAAAAAACAGCAATTTGTTCAATGATTTCAAAGCTATAAGGACATTGCCAAACTGCATTTTAGGGCATAAAGCATAATCTAGTAAATTCTCTCGAGTACTAAATAGTTCCCAAATTTTGAGTAACCCAGGAATTTTTCATACTAATATTTTACATACTTTGAACCGTTGTCAAATACAAATTTTAGTAGGAGTAGTAGAACACATCATATGTGTCCATAACACACTAGATATTATGAAATATTTGTATGCCATATACCAACGGTGCGTATGTAGAAAAAAAGAGTAATCATTTCAATAATGCAGCGTTTATGAAACAAAATTATCAAAAATAATTTTTCAAAAGATTATCAACCAACAAAACTATGGTTTGGATTTTTACTAAAATGTAAAAAATTAAAATGACGTCAAGTCAATTAATTGGAATGTTGCTTTTATGTGCCAAGAACAAATGTTCCCTTTCCAGTGTTTACATATCTGGATGTCTCCTATGCGTGGTCAAAGCCTCAGGCCACACCTGCTGGTGGTCAGGGATCCAGCTTGAATTGTGGATGGCTAAAGTAATTGTTTAAAAAAACAACCACAAGAAAGGGGCATATTTTGCCACAATTTCATAATTGTGTTTTCCTATGTCTAAATGCTAAAATGCTAATTTAAATGAAGTTTGAATAAAGTAATGTCTAACCATTTGACTGACATACACTTTATGGATGACATAGTCTCAAGACCATTATGATGAACGTACCAGGTTATACAGGCAGGCAGTTCAATTTATTCAGATATCTGAATCAGAATTCCTTTATTTGTCAACAGATACATTTACATTGTTACTGATAAAAAGAATGGATAGATTATAGATAGATAGATAAATAGATTCCCATTCGAAAATCATCTTGATTGGAGCAATGATTTGGAATTTGAACAAAACATGCAACATGTCAAGAAGCGTTGATATACTCTCAATTAAAAATTGCAATGCACAACTAAGTTTTCACTAGGTGCAGATAGTTTCATAAAGTTCTGTTACTTATTCACGGATAGAGGGAAAGGGACACTGTTGCAGGGTAAAGTTCATTGCAGACTCAGCCTAATGTGCATGGCTTTTTCGTTTCAAGTTGCTTCTTCTTCCAGTCCCAGTTCAACTAAGATGTGACAGTTTTCCCAGCGGACACTGGAGTGAGTTACACAAAAAATTAGTCTCCTTGTCCCCGGCTTCACATGCAGCAAGAAACCCACCAAGCATAGGAGAGGAGATTCTGAATCCAAACTGAGACGGAAGATAGCCCATTTAAATAATGTGAGCCTTGGAGAGCATAGAATTTCCACAAGACTCTTTGATGTGCGTGCAGCAGAGAGTTGGCTGCTGATACCGTCAAATTAAACCTCAATCTCACTGAAAGTGGGGAGGGAAGGGAAGAAAAATCCCTTGACAAAAGCAGACTTGTAATCTCGAAATGGAAAAAGATCAACTGGCAAGACTACAAGTCCCCAAAATATCAGTCACACAGGGATGTTTAATTTGCCTCCATAGGAGAGAGTCATCTGTCACCTCATTGGTATATTATACTAGTGAACTAGTTACACTTACTGAGCACTTTATTAGGAACACAATACTAATACTAGTTTGGGCCTCCTTTTGCTCCCAAAACAGACCAAATTGTTTGTGCCATTGATTCCACCAAATGGCCTTATAATTGCAAGATTCACGTACAAATGTCTGTAATATTGTATATACAAAATGATGATAACAATAATACAAAAACTAAAAACATTTAACCGTATATTTAAGAAAATCAAAATATATATATTAAAAGTTCAAGTTTAAGTTTCAAGTGTATTTGTCATATGCAATTAATACAGGGCCAACATGCAATGAAATGTGCTGGACTACAGTCGGTCAACCAACTCAGCAGAATAAAATACAAGTTAAGAACACAAAATTTTAAATTACAAAAAATAAAAACAAAATATAGAAGAGCAATAAATTAAAAAAGAAGTGTGAGAGCAATAAGGGCAATTCTTAACAATATAAATAAGGTCATTTATAAATGAGCAGAATTTACGTGAAGTGACAGTGTCAATGTATTGCACAGTGAAGAGCATGTCAGAATATGGAATAGCGATAAGTTCAAAACAGAAGGGTTTAGGGCAGTAAGGGCAGTTCTTAACAATATAAATAGGTGATTTTACATTTTAAATTAGCAGCATCTACATAAAGTGACAATGTCAATATATTGCACAAATTGAAGAAGCATGTCTTATCTTGTGGTGACATAATAGAGTTCACTATTCAGTGTTAAAAGTTCAATGTTCAGAGTTCAGTAGCCTGACGGAGTGGGGGTAGTAACTGTTTTTGAGTCTAGAGGTACATGCAGCCATGCTCTTGTACCTTCTACTAGATGGTAGCAAAGAGTAAAGGCTGCGTGCTGGGTGGCTTCGGTCTTTGATGATGCTGTGAGCTTTCCGTAGGCATCGCTGGAGGTGGATGTCCTAGATGGTAGGGAGTCCGTTGCCGATGGTAGGCAGATCAGTTCCCGTACCAGACCATTATACAGCCAGTCAACAAGCTCTCAAGAGTGGGAATGTTGCCTTTCATTCCAAAGTTTCTCAGCCTTCTCAAGAAATAGCACTGCTGATGAGTTTTCTTTATACCGTGTCTGCATGAAGGGACCAGGAGAGATCCTCAGTGATGTAGACCCCGAGGAACCTGAAGCTGCTCACCCTCTCGAACTTGGTGTCTCCGATAAGTCTGATTCAAGTTCAAGTTCAAAGTTTTATTTGTAAAGTGCACAGTTTAACACAGAATCATTCTGAGCAAATACATCTTATGACATGGAAGGCAGCAACTATATAGAACAAAGCGAAAATATGCACACAAAAAATTAAGATATACATAATATGTACAGATGGGGAATATGGACCGTGAGAATTGGAGTACAAAATATTTTAAATATATAAAGTGCAGGAGTGCTGATGAATGTGTGCATAGGATTGTGATAATGCGCATTATACGTATATAGGGAGTGAAGGAGCATACATAGGTGAGTGTGATCAATGTAATCCCTGAGGTTAATGTTACTGGTTGAGAAGCCTGATGGCCTTGGGTGTCCGTGCCTTGGGTATCCCAATGCTCGGGTTGCGTCTACTAAACGGCAGCAGCGAGAACAGACCACAGCCTGGGTGGCTGCGGTCTTTGATGTTTTTCTGTGCTTTCCTAAGGCATCGTGTGTGGTAGATGCCCTGCACAGAGGAGAGGTGGCAGCCAATGATGCACTCCGCTGTCTTCACCACCCTCTGAAGGGCTTTGCAGTCAGCAACAGGGCAGCTGCCGTACCAGGCAGCAATGCAGCCTGTGAGGATGCTCTCACTGGTGAACCTGTAGAAGTTGATGAGGGTAAAGTATAGACAGTACAGAGAGTATAGGCGTGGGCAGTTTTCACTGCTGCGACTGATTGCCTGGACCAGGTGAGGTCATCCTTTATGACGACACCGAGGAACTTGAAGCAGGAGACTCTTCACTTCAGCTCTGTAAATGTGATTGGGGGCGTGACCCCCCCCCCCCCAACCTGCAGTATTTTATGCATTGTGCTGCTGCAACATGATTGGCTGATTATAACCTGCATGCATAAGGTGTACAGGTGTTCTTAGTAAATTCCTTGGTGTGACTATTGCTCTGCAACATCCTATAAGTTGAACGTTTCATGTACCTCGAGTACTTTGTCAGGAACTAAACGTTTTGATGACCAGCATAGGGCACTCAATGACAAGAGCAGAGTACCATTATCAAGCACTCCTGCAGTCATTAATTAAAATATTGTTTTCACTTGGGCCGATATCCTGACTATTTAAGTACCTGTTTTCCTTTGTTGTAGTTGATTTCTTCCTTGTGTACGATCCCTGATTATTTTAAGTGAATTCAAATGCTTGAACAACTTGAGACCAAACAGCAAGAGGTGCAATCTATTCTACATGCTGGACTCAGTGTTCCCAACCAGCCACTTGAGGATACCCTTGCTGGGTACCCGGCGGCTTCACCTGCAGTCATCGCTCTCCCTCCTAGAGGGAGATCTAGTTTTCAGCTCCAGGGCGATAGGACGGCCAACCAGGAGGATGCCATAGTGTCCTGCTTCTGTGTTCCAATCTATTCTGTTGCCAGTCATCCAACCCACCAAAAGACCCATTGTCATTTATGTCCAGCAGGGCTCTCAGCTGGGCGACTGCTTCAGATGCAAGCCCTGTTTGATTACCCAACACTTCATGGAAGAGTTAAGCCCGGTTCATATTTCTGAGAGGGCAGCGAACATAAACGTGCATTGTGCACGGACGTTTGTACAGCAGTCTGTCTACATACGTCCAGGTGAGTTGACGGGACCACTAGGTGGCAGTGTTGCAACGAGTAATCCAACATGTGATTTAGAAAGTGTAGAAAACCGTATGAGAAGCACAGATATGGAAAATCCCATTTCTGTCCCGCAAAAGTATAAACAAAGAGGCCGAGGCTTGCTCACTGCTGTTCTTATATAACATTAAATCAAATGATTCTTTATTGAGCACTTTAAAAACAAGCAGAACAGGCCAAAGTGCTGTATAATGCTTACACATACAATACATCAAACAATACAGAAAGCAGTCGTGACTTATTGGCTATACTTATACAATGTACAAGGTAAGTGCATAGAAAACCTCTAACACGATTCGAAGGCTATTGAAAAGAACAGTCTAATTGCTGAATTTTTGTGTGTCATCTGTGTTTTAATTTGTTCTATATACACATCAAATATTCAATAAATATAATATTGCCAAATATATTATCCTGCAAAATAAGATTTTTTTTTTTACTGAATCACTCTGACAGACCTAAAGATCCATTAGAGGGGTTAACCATTCTTTTAAACGAATTACTCCGACAGACCTAAAGATCCATTTGAGGGGTGAACCATTCTTTTGAACGAATTACTCTTACAGACCTCAAGATCCATTCGAGGGGTGAATTATTCTTTTGAACGAATTACTCTAACGGATCCAAAGATCCATTTGAGAGGTGAATTTATCTTTTGAACAAATCACTCTGACAGATCCAAAGGTCCATTCGAGGGGTGAACTATTCTTTTGAACAAACCACTCTGATAGATCCAAAGATACATTCGGGGAGTGAAATAATGTGTTGAACTAACCAATTCAGAAAAGATTGATCACACCTTATTATTACTGGCTTGGGTTCATTTTTTCTGTTTTAAATGAAATAGTTCACAGTCAAATTAAATAAACAAACACCTATGACAGCTTGTACTGCATTGCTGCATGATTTAATTGTAGTTCGAGTGGGATTGTTATTTGGCTGTATGGGACATCCGGAATTGAAAAAAAAAAAACATCTTAAAGTTATGTGAACATTGTGATGTTTTGGCTTAACACAACACATCACGTTTCAGTAAAGGAGTATTTTGCAGCTACTTTGAGGTGTCTTAATGATCACAGTGAGTGAATTTGGCACAGTTGTAACTACATGGCTATGGTGAACTAAACATTTGTATTTTCTAGGGCGAGCTATCACGTGAACATTGAACAAACGACTCAGACCCGAAGACCCAGTTTAGGGCTGAACTATTAATTTCTCTTTCTGATACTAACTATGCTGAAAGAAATTAACAAATGACTCGAACACAACGGTTGTTGCGCATGCGCGACAAAAATGAAAAAATCTCTCCCTGAGACGACTTGTTTGTCCAGAATCCTTTTTGTATATGAACAACACTTCACTAGCGTAGACATTCACATGGTTGTCTGCAGAAAAATAAACAAGGCCTTATGGAACATTGTTGATCACCAGGTCAGTAGCTGCGCGGTGGTAATTCGCCTGCTCCAGCTGAGCTACGGGGCATGTAGAATTGTGGATAATATATCGAAGTTCCAAACGCAGGCCACCATAAGCGCATGGACTGATGAAGCATAGAATCTTTTCCAGGGGAGTCTTTCAGAGTGGATCAAGGATGTGTTGGCCGCTCAGGAAGATGTTGTTGACCTAGAGAGACTCACTGACTTGGCCTTCTGTATTGAAGAAGTGCCTTTGTGAGATAAGCCGGCAGCCAATGAGTATCGGACTTTGTCCAAAGCTGTGCTGGGGTTTTCTTACCCTCCATGGCGATCCCGAACTTCAGCTGCGACAGAGGAGGCCACGCAGCCGGGCTGGACTCGACAGTCAGTGTAAGAGAAAAAGACACGTAGGAGCAATCATTTCTATACTGTGGTGACCATGGAAATCTCAGTAGCCACTGTCTTATCCTCTCTGGAGCGCTGCTGAGTACCTTCATCCTCTCTACAAAAATCCCATTACATCTGTCTGTTCGGTGAGCATTGACTGGTGTGGTCCGCATTGTTCCATCTTTGCCTTTGTAGACTGGGCGCTGCAAGTGATGTTCCCTTAGCCAACCCTGCTGGTTACGGGTCTGGAAGGACACGCCTTAAAGTCAGGGTGTGTTGACCAGATAACAACTCCCCCCGGTTTCTCTCTGCCCCAAAATCATCAGGAAACCATCCACCTGACATCATCGGTTCTCCAAGTCTGCACCTCATCCTTGGCTTCCCTTGGTTAGTGACTCACAATCCACATGTTCAACCGTTACACTACAGCCTTTGGGAGAGTAGTGTCAGAAAGCCTGTCTCCTGGTCCAACCCCCTCCAGTATAACTTTTAACTTCCAGGGCTCTTTTTTGAATGTTTCAATCTCTATATCGTATTTTACCCTCAATTGAAGAACGACAAGCTTGATGTCTGTCTCAACTCCCAACCACCTTTAATGGACCTCCTCGTCATAACCCTCATCTTCCACGTTGTTGCTCCAGTCCTCGGGGAAGTTAAGGAGGAGATCCGTATATCCAAAGTGACTTACTATGAAACTAGAGAGACAGTATGGCTTGCACAATTTTAGAATAAGTGCCTTGTTCAAGGGCACACTAGGGGTGGTGTTCCCAGATGGGAATGCAATCATGACCTTTAGGTTTCCAGGAAGTAGTCCTACCCACTATGCCTCCACTATCCACCAGATTACTTTTTTTTAAATTTCTTCATACACAGGTCTTGGCAGCTTGACAGGTACGTCAGTTTCTGCACGTCCGTGAGGTGGTCCAGTCAGGAACTGAATGCTCCATCGACCCCAACCCAGCAGGGGGCGTTGACGCTCCAAGACAGGAGCCGACAGACAATCTCAAACACTCCTGCCCTGCCATTAATTCTGAATGTTCACTTGGACCAGTTTCCTGATCACTGAAGCTCCCAGTTTTCCTTTGTTTCTCTTTTGGCCATTGCTTCCTTATACATTGTGTACGATCCTTGCTTCTTTTGAGTACAGTATTTGGAGTCCCCAAATGAAGCTTACATTCAGATGTGTCTTGTGTTTGTTTAATTTTTCTCTTTTGGGTTTTGGTAGTTATTTAGCGCTCCCGCAGTCATATTCTGGGTGATTAGTCACCAGCATAGACACACACGTAAATGCAAAGAAATGTATAATGTTAATACCAGTTCAGTAAGTTAAGTGCAGAAGTTTGCAAATATAACTGTTCTTTGCTTTGCTTTCCACAAAATACTTTCCCCCTATAAAAAAACTGTACAACAGCTCCCTCAGTGACAGGGACCATTGCCCGTTCATATGCCCTTAGATCTTAATTGGTTGTTTGTGTCCCTAGTTCACACCTTTGAAATATCTTAATCTTTTTCTTGCAAGCTTCTGGCATGAAACAAATATTTTTTTATATTTCATGCACTAAAATTACCCCCAGGGACTGGAATTAACAATTTGAAATATTCATGGAGGATTTAAGAATGTGCTTGTGCATGTCCTTCGAGAGGAACAAGTATGTATTACCTTAGCATGTGTGGTAAATGCTTTATAATCTCAGTTAATCATTCTTATCTTCTTACCAATAAAGACTGCCTTGCACATCAGCCTCCTTCACCCAAGGTCTGGTCATGTCTTGACTCTTGATCTTGTTTTAATCAATCCTCTTAGTAAAAAATTTTTGTGGGCTGCATCAATACATCAAGTGCATCACTAGGGATTTAGTGTAAGCAACAATAATATTAAGAGGGTATGGCCGTTTGGAACTGTCAAGATGAATGAGAAAATAACTATTAGTTCATTAAGTGTTTAATACACAAAAGCCAATAGACTAAATTAATAATTGTTTTGCCACTTACATTAGATTTGTGTTTATCATTGCTCTTGTTGCACTGCCACTCACATATAGCTGATATTATTGTAGGGTCACTTCTGTATCTTTTATCTGATTAAATCAACTTCATGTTGTAAATGTATTTTCTTTACTTGCAAAGATACTCATACAATTTAATTTATAAAATTATTTGATTGACAGGGGTCCCGGCGTGAAAGGCCTGAAACCCTCTTTTGAAACCTGGAAAACTCAGCCAGTTGAAGGAAATTTTTTACACTGCCTCTAACCAGAGGCCCTCATGCAAGCCAAAGGCATGCTGTGCTATTCCTCAGACTCTGAGGGTGGAATTGAAATTCTCTGCAGGGAAAGACTGGGGGGAGCCCTTCATGGACCTGGTTCACTTCTCTCTTTGCTCCCAGCATGGCACATTTTTAATAAGAGCACCGGCTGTCTGATCACACCTGCCTGTTCAATATGTATGACCAGACCTTTCTTACTCGACCAACTCAAGCTTTGTGATGCCTTATACATCCGGTACATACAACAGAGAAGGGGACTCGGGAGCCAATCACTTTTCAGTCAGCAGGCTGTAAGTATGCCATGTTTGACATATTCCTGGCAACCAGGGCCTCTACGATTTTGCCTCTTCGTTCAGGCGAGTTTGAAACCTCTGCAGGTAACCCGTGCCAAGAGATAACCTGACGACCTCCTGCGCAGCATAGGCTAAGTCCCAGCTGTGTTTGTGTGCGTGTGTGTGTGTGTGTGTGTGGGGGGGGGGGGGGGGAGTGGGGGGGGGGACTTGAGTTTAACATGGCTGACCCCACTTAATCATTGCATATAATCCTACTCTAATCACTATGAATAGCTTGCAATGTTTCTGCATACATTTGATTGGTTGCTTTTGTTTTTAAAGTTATTGGGGAGACATTCATATGCTGAATTTTTTTTCTTCTGAGAATGCAATACAAGGCATGTACCTCATCAATTTATAGATTGATTCTGTTGTATCGACAAACAAGTACTGGGAAAAGGGAGGGTTGATGGAATGGTTGGAGAGGGGGGAGATGGCTAAGTGGATACTAAATTAGTCGACACCGTAGAAACCTGAAGATTTAACAGATGGATAAGTAAAGGCAGCACAATCCATGGAGGAGGACACAGCAGAGGGGTCTTCATGGAAGCATCTTTGTCATTTCCTGGGCGGAGACCTAAGTACAGGTTCCCCACAGTGTGGCTGAATGTGAAACTGTGCGTGCACATTTCACACACTAAAAGTGTGGACTAGAAGGATGGAGCTATGGATATCCACACAAGATTGAATATAGGCTGCACACATACAAGTATATCGAGTGAATGAGTTTCAATATTAGTGATCCATCAGGGACTAGAATCACCCATTGTCAGACTCAAAATCAATTGGAATTTTTTATACTCTTGTGTGCCACTTGTGTTAAAAACCCCCTGGTTGATTTAACCTCTTTTTTATTACGTGAACGGCAAGTAAAATGCGGCATAAAGGTCTGTTGTGTTCATTTACACAAAAGAACAAATGGAAGGAAGACAAATTGCTGATTTTCATTTCCTTAGGTAGGCTATAGGGTAGGCTAAAATATACATTGTCATAAATTGCATCACCACGCAACTTGCGGTCTTATTAAGTTCAAATAATTTTAAAAGTAAATACTGATTACAAATACCAAATGTTTGACATCTAGAGCTTCCATAAAACTTCACACTAGTCACGATAAGGAGGACAAGGAAGCCCCTGAAGTCACGGCTCCCTCTACAGTTTGTACTGTGTACATTTTCAGTTTAATGCAGAAAAACAATCAGACGAGCGAGGCACACAGTCGAAAGGACACATCAGTGACTGTCCGTTGCCGACACAGAGAAAGCGAAATAGTTCAGTGATGCAATTTATGTCTGAAGACGCAAGAGGATGTTCAACAGTCTAATGACGTGGACCTGCGAAGAGTGGATTTCTCCATTATTTTAGGAATGTATTTCCTCGCTATCATGGACAATTGGCCGAGGTGTCATTTTTACTATACTCAAGGAGTGACGACAAGAACTTTACTCGTTTCTTATGCCACTTGTTCTTCGTAATTACCAACGCATTTTTATTTTCAGAAATGCTTTGAAACGGAAAATGGTTTATAATTTTTTGACCAAATAGGCAAACATTTTGCAGCGGTTTTACCGTCAATGCGTTTGGACGAATTACAATGTTATCTGCGGAGATGCGTATTTTTACCTTGTTTGTGGATGTTGCTGCTCGACTGAGGAGAACAGGAGACTTTTGGGTGGCTGTGATTGGACCGGACACTGACTGGGGCTGACTGACTGATGTTTATCCAAGAGGAAATGTTTTGGGAAAGAGATCAATATGAGTCTGCTGCTCCTCACAGGGGGCTGCCAGTCGTCTCATGCACTCGACAGTGAGGATGTCTGTAGGCAATGCACTCTCTACAGCTAAACATTTATGAATGGATTCTACACTGACTAATATGCATATTTATCCCACTGATGTATATTCAATAGTTCTTGGCATGTTTATAAATACGCACACATTTTTACGTTTTTCAAACTGTTGGACATTGGGCAGAACAGTTTAACTTGCTGTAGTACATTTGGACAATTAAAACAATGGACTTTATTCTGTTAGTCTTCATTTGTTTATTTGTTTTTAGATTTTTTATTTTTGTCTCCAGACCACTTTTACATAACGGGTGTACTTTGTTAATTTAGTCAATTTGAGACCCTGGTGACATGGACAATCAACAGAGGTACAATTTCACAATCTGACCAAAGCCTGTGCATCTTTTGAAAACACTCAATGTTTCCGGTAATAATATTTTGTTACGCAGTGTGGAAAAAGGGATAGACTAGCCCATGACTTATCTTTTCAAGTAATGCATTGCACCATGGCTAAGTGGATTTTGTGTTCTTTATTTTTACTGGCCCATTTGGCTGTAGGGTCCACCTTTTCTGGTCTTTTTAATTCCTCAGACAGAGATATTTTCAATGAAGATTTGCTTCAGGTTAATCTCCGTCAGGACAAGGCATCATCGGACCATCGAAAACTCCAGTCCGCTGTTTTGCATCCCAACCTGTATTTTAACCATGCAGATGTACAGCTCTTGAGACAACAATCAACCACTACCCACAGCCACATTTTCAAAGTCATTAGGGCAGCCGTCGTCACCATGCTGTCGAACATGCCCATTTACATGCCTCCCATCAAACACGAGGAGTTCACCAACAAGTGGAACGAGATCTACGGCAACAACCTACCACCCCTTGCTCTCTACTGCTTGCTGTGTCCACAAGACTCTGCTGCCCTTCAATTTCTCATGAAGTTCATGGACAGGATGGCAGACTATCCAGACTGGAAGGTGAGCAGCGCTCCTAACGACGAGGTGCCCATGGCTCACTCTCTCACTGGGTTCGCTACAGCGTATGACTTTATGTACTCCTCTCTTGACGAGCAGCGACGAGGCACATACCTCAAGAGAATACGCTCTGCGACGGAGGAGCTAAATGAGTTGTCTAAGTATCGGGGTTGGGGAAAACAATATCTTCAAAATCACCAGACTACTAATATATTGGCTATTTTGACCGGTGCTATAGTGGTTGGCATGCACGATGACCCCGAGTCAATGGTGTGGAAACAGGTGTCAGTGAACTACATGGAGAAGACTATGTTTCTCCTGAACCACGTCGTCGACGGGTCTCTGGATGAGGGAGTGGCCTACGGAAGCTACACAGCCAAGTCTATCACACAGTACGTCTTTCTAGCTCAGCGCCATTTCCACATCGATAACATGCAAAACAACTGGCTGAGGTCACACTTTTGGTTTTACTATGCCACTCTACTGCCAGGCTTTCAGAGGACGGTCGGCATAGCGGACTCAAACTATAACTGGTTCTATGGCCCGGAGAGTCAGCTGGTTTTCCTCGACACTTTTGTCATGAGAAACGGCACTGGGAACTGGCTTGCCCAGCAAATTAGAAAGCACCGGCCCAAGGACGGTCCCATGGGTCAGTCCTCTGCCCAGCGCTGGACTACCCTTCACACCGAATACATCTGGTACAATGCCCACCTTACGCCACAGCCCCCACAAGGCTTTGGCAGAGCCAGCATGCATATTTTCTCAAACTGGGGGGTGGTGACATATGGAGCAGGGCTGCCTAATGGCCAGGGTAACACTTTTGTCTCCTTCAAATCCGGGAAGCTGGGAGGACGGGCAGTGTATGACATTGTGCACGCTAAGCCCTATTCATGGGTGGACGGCTGGAATAGCTTCAACCCAGGGCATGAGCATCCAGACCAAAACTCGTTTACATTTGCCCCTAACGGGCAAGTGTTTGTGTCTGAGGCCCTCTATGGGCCTAAGTATAGCTATCTGAACAACGTGCTGGTGTTCAGCCCCTCTCACAGCAGCCAGTGTAACAGCCCATGGGAGGGCCAGCTAGGGGAGTGTGCCAAGTGGCTGCGCTGGACTGATGAGGGGGTCGGAGATGCTGCTGGGGAGCTGATTGCCGCCTCATCCCATAGAGACAGCATGTTTGTCAGTGGGGAAGCGGCATCTGCCTACTCACCTGCCATGGGGCTGAAAAGCGTATTCAGAGCCCTGGTGCTGCTCAATTCCCAGACTTTACTCGTGTTCGACCATGTGGAAAAGCAGGACGAATCGCCTGTAAACATGCACAGTGCATTCTTCCACAACCTTGACATTGACTTTAAATATGTCCCCCATAAAATCATGGATAAGTACAACGGGGCATTGATGGATGTATGGGATGCTCACTACAAAATGTTTTGGTTTGACACCCAGGGCCATAGCCCGGACACAAGGATACAGGAAGCGGAGCAGGCGGCTGAGTTTAAAAAGAGGTGGACACAGTATGTCAATATTACATTTCCAATGGAAGGTACGGTCAGCAGAGTGGCTTACATAATGCACGGACCATATGTCAAAGTTTCAGATTGTAGATTTATAGAGAATGGCAAAAATGGAGTAAGACTGTCTCTTATTATAAACAACACAGAGAAAATTGTATCCATTGTAACAAAATATAAAGATATAGGGGCTCGGGTGGGCTATTTAGGATTTGGGGGGCATGCTAAAGTGGAGGACAAATATCAGATCATTCGATACGGCCTTGGTACTCAGCAGGTTCCGAAGCAAATCACGGCAGATAATCAACTCTTTGATTTTGGGTTCACAGTCAATGTGATTGCAGGGGTCGTTCTGTGTGTGGTTATTGGATTTCTGACCATGCAGAGAAAGTTCTATGTTTGCTTCAGCAGGCTGATGCGCTACGCTCTTCTTTCCGTGATACTGGTGTGGATTGCTGCCCTCCTGTTTGTGTCAAACAGCTGTGATCAGCTCCTCTGTGGTGTGCAATGGAAAGGTGGGAGCACTAGCTCTGACGTAAACAAACAAATCAAACTTTATGATCAACATCGATTCCCGCTTCCCACTGTTGTCATAACTACGCTGCCCGGCTCTGGTTCGGAAATACTCAAACACCTCTTCTACAACAGCTCCGACTTTGTTTACATACGGGTCCCCACGGAGCACTTGGACATCCCCGAGACGGAGTTTGAGTTTGACTCTCTGGTTGACGCTTGCGAGTGGTCGAGGTCAGACGCTTTGCGCGGACGCTTCAAAATCATACAGGGCTGGCTGCACTCGCTGGTCCACAACACCAAGCTGCACCTACAGAACATTCAGCTGGCCGAGGGCAGCCGGGTCAAACAACCCCAAAGAGCGAGCCCCTCCAGGGACCGCAGGAGGAGGGCCAGGAGAAAGGAGCCTGTGGCCGAGCTGAAGGGCAAACTGAGGGCCAGCCTGGACAGGGACGCAGACTATGTCAGAGAGATGAGACGCCACGTAGCAGACTACCCAAATGCTCGCGTGGTCCTCAACATGAGAAGCGGCAGCTGGGCCCTTAAACTGCCCTTCATCCAGGAGGTGGTGGGTCCTGCTCTCAGGGCCATATATGTGGTCCGAGATCCCCGGGCCTGGATCTATCTCATGCTCTATAACAGCAAGCCCAGCCTTTATTCCCTCAAGAACATCCCTCAGCACCTCTCCCTCATATTCAAGGAGGACGCTGTCAGAGACGGCTGCCTAACAGTTGCGCCTGAGTTCAAAACGATCCAGAGCCTCTTGGCCCGCTCAGAGACTAACGCCGTCCTCCTGCTGGCCCATCTGTGGCTGGCTCACACCACTGCAGTGCTGCGGGTCAGTGAGAGCCTCCCGGCAGAGGCTCACCTCCAGGTGAGGTTTGAGGACGTGGTCACCTTTCCCCAGGAGACTGCAGAGAGAATACACACATTCCTGGGCGTGCCCGTTTCACCGGCGGCCCTCAACCAACTTATGTTCACCACATCAACTAACTTGTACAACCTCATGTACGAGGGAGATATATCACCAGCAAACATTAAGCTCTGGAGGCAGAACATGCCTCGAAAGGATATCAGACTGATAGAGGAAACCTGTGCAGGTGTAATGAAGAGGCTTAGCTACACCAGATAGCGTACTTGTTGCAGGTCAGCTTACACCCAATTGTATTGTTTGTTCTGTAGCCACCAGTCTCTTACTTTTAGTTCTGTAATATTATATTTTGCACTGACCTATCATGTCAATCGGTTTGCTACTAAAGAGGAAGGAAAAAACAGAAGGATTACTTCATCTCACCCATGATTGTTCTGTTTAAATCCTTTGTTTGGTAGATGCACTTAGATCTGGCTGCTAATTTTGGGACAAATGTTTTCCATGCAATGTTTCTTGCTCGAATGAACTGTAGAGTCCCTCATGGTAAAATAGTAAGTTGTTGTTGTTGTCTCTGGGTATTTCCATAAAAATCATAACACTCATAGTTTTAAGGGTTAAACCTTTGATTTCATAGTATCAAGAAAGGAATCAACATCCGTGCTGGTTATTTTTTTAAAGCTGTCGGTTGAAGATAAGTTAGATGGTTGAATTTTATGGATATTTACTATAAATATTAGAAATGTAAACTGTATTTTCATAGAAATGTAGCTTTGCAGCCTGGCCAAAATGCCGTCAAGAAATTCTATATCAAGCTGAACGATGTTGATGATGTTGGAAGCTTAGCACTTTTGAAGGGACTGTCACAAATATATGTGGAATTCTGTGCATTTTTTCTTATGTCAGCCTTATTGTATATAGTTAACAGCTTGAAAATTAAGGCTAATTTTCCAGTGAAAGTTATTTTGAAAAAAAATGGATTTAAGATCCTTTTCATACATAGAAACCCATATCAAAGGACAAAAATGAATATGATTATTGTAACCCCTTTTGGCATGTATTGAATTAGATCAGAGGGAAATGCCCAACAGGGATCAAACTGAGAAAACCGACAGCCTTCACATATTTTCAGTCTGAGCAATTTCCAAAGCTTTCCCCTCAGCTCACCATATTAATCTGCAAAATACCATAACTGTGGTTGGCTTTTACTGGTTTGTTATCTTTACTAATGCCCTAGAATGAAAATGAAGACACAATTGTTTAATTTACTGCTCTGTTCAATCAGATAACCAATGATCGTTCAAGCAATTGTTTTTAAAAGGTTAGGTAAACAGCCGACTGCACTGACTATTGAATACATTGGTGAATATTGAGTTTATCAAAGAAATTCTAGTAATATTCTTCAAGGACACAAGGTAAAGGTTCTTCAAATCGGCGGTTTTCGGATGTGCCCCGTAGACACATTTGATGCTGTCTGTCTTAATATCTATAAACGGATGCTGTCGATGTGCTGCCATTTATTCTGTAAAAAAAGAAAAAAGCATATTGTTTCCATTTGGAAAAAATCAGTCATTCTTGAAACTGTCCTGTTTTCTCTCTCTTAAAACACTGAAACCCTTGACTGCTTGGAAACTGTTTGATGTTGTGGTCTTTGAATGTGTGTAGACTTGGCAGACATGCTCTCACTTTGGTGTTGCAATCCTGTTACCAACTCTGTTTTGTATTTGCTCGTGGGGATATGGTTCCTTGCTTCTGTGGCCTTGAATTACTAATATTTCTCCACATCTCTGTTCTGTTGGCTCCTGAAGAGGATGTGGAAACAATGTAAGGAAAATAAAAGCTCATACCCGGCAAATGTATCTTTGTTTATTCATTTACAATATTGAACACAATCAATTAATCACTCAGAAGCAAAATGATTTACTTTCTTGGATGAAAGACATGTGAAAATGTACTGCTTATGGCATTGTTTAATGTGTAATGTTGCAAAAATAACAATTTCTGGCAATATAGAAGCATATATATCTGCAAGTTGATCTTCTTCACTATGGTAACCAAAGGCCTTAAGAAAAAAACTGTTAGATGGGGATATTTATATACTTTTGTGTGGATTATAATTGTGCCACACATGGGATGGAAAAACTTACTTAATTGGAAATGGCTAACGAAAACCTAACTACCCATATGAAAGACATGCATGAAAAGGAACCATTAAAACCATGTCAAGAATTCTTCATGTCATCTCTGCCTGTTAGCGGGCACTGATGCACATAAAATATGTCCTAACCAGAGCTGCTTTTGTCAGAGTGCATTCCTTATTGCTGCTTCTCATGACTCTCTCAATGAGTCAGTCAACTCATTAGTCATTTGTTCTCCATCCCCATGCTAACACTGACACTTGGCAAGGCCCTTTATTAATAGTCTCTCTATGGGTTTATATTATTATTAACAGAAAAGAACATGGTTAAATCACACAATTTAAGT
>JAVQJS010157322.1:0-12251 GCA_036024795.1 Galaxias rostratus
TGTGACAAATTGTTTTTGTAAAAAGCGCTATATAAATAAAATTGAATTGAATTGAACAAGATGGCATCCAGTGATAAAACACGGTGATTGGCACAAAGCGCAGGGTAATCGGTTCACATGTTATATCTTTGACTACTATTTTTAATTGTATTTTGGCATCATTAAAATTAATGGGGAGAGGGTTTTGACTGGGAGAGACGGGCTGATACCACCATCTAGCGTTGATGTTATGTAATTGCACGTTGTTACGTTAGTAGGCTATACTGTCTTTTCTTGTTAACTGCATGAATGATAGTCTCTGTCCATTTATGATGTGATACCCTTGTAAAATGCAATCATATACTGTTATCCTTAGGTGTTTTTATTAGACCCATTTTTCAGCACTTAACTACGGTGCATTTTGCTTCCATTGCCACGCCAAATGTCAGTAAAAATGCCAATTGCCTCTTTTACATACTTAATTTGGCCATAGACAATGAATGGGTCAAGGGTAAGGCTTGAGTGGAGCTGGAATGAAGGACCGAGATCAATAATCAATTATCAATAATACCCTTGTGTTGCACTTGTGAGTACACATGATGGGGTTACCGTATTATTAATTATTCCATAATTTCCATTCCATTCCATTCCCAATAATCTGGTAATTGATAGTGTGTTTAAATGCATGTGAAAGAAGAATATAATAAAATAAATTATAATGCCCAAGCTATTATAGGACGAGTTTTCCACAGCTCTATTTGGCTGACCCTTGACTCACTTCGTATAAGATGTGGATAGTCTGAGTACTTAATAATTATTTTTTATAATTATCAATACTTAATACTAATTTGTCTAATACATGTGCAAACATATAGAACTTAAAGAACAAAAATAAAACTGAAGCAGAGACTAATTAGTCAACGTATTTCTCCGCCAATAAATGATGGTGAAGTAGCATTACCAATCTAGCATTGGTGTCATAACAACTAAAAGAATAGGGTGTAAAATAAGGGGTGTTTTTCAGATAATCTGAGGTTGTATCCTGCACACTTCAAACAGGCTCATAATGAATATGTCTATTCTGATTTTAGCTAATAATGGGTTATTGGGTGCGTTTCTCCTCGGAAAATATGAAAACAATTCAACAGAAAATTCCCATTTGGAGTTTGTGTCATGAAGATGCTATATTGTAAAAAGTAATCAGATCGAGAAGACCAGTGCTGGATATGTAACTCATAAACTGTGTACAAATCGGTATTAAGCATAAAGCCTAAAAGCTTAAAAGCTTGCTTATTGGTAATGGACTTGTTGCTCTTCACATGTGTGAGCAGACAATTATTTATATCTTATAAATCAAAGTCATACATTTTGGCCCCAAAAGTTACTAGCTTTAGCAATGCAACAGGCAAAGAGCATTTAATGGCACTTTAAATCAGAATGGAAAAAATAAAAACTGCTGGCCAGACTGCGAAATGTAAATCATAACACAAGCAGTGCGGGGTTGGGGGGTCGGGGGGGTTGTAAGGCGATCAGTCTAATAACTGCAACACATCACATCACATTTGTGATTAAGAATCATTAAACCGTATCTATTATTTGTGGTTTATTGATTGACACCTTCACATTCACTGATGCATCACAAAATAAATCACTAATTGTGTAGTTATTTCTTAAATATATATAAACATAAATATTATGCTGATAAAGGTAGTTTTATGATTTAACCTCATGGGCCAAAACAAATCATATTGCAGGCTGTATATACACTTGAGGTTCCTTGTCCCTGGCATGATGCATCAGTTATTATCTAACTTCTTGTAGAAAGCCTTTCAATAATACAATTTCACTTACCACTGCAGTCCCCCTCAGCTGTCTTTGATGGGGCCTCGCCCTGTGATGGGCTTTCGGAGTTTCCTCCATTCTCTTTGTCTTCGTCATCCTCTGGCGTAACCAATTTCATGAGGCTGTGGTTGCAGGCGCTAGCAGCTTCTTTTGTACCTGGACAAACTGTTAAGGATAGGCCTTAGCAGAGTAGATCATCTCTTATCCAATCCTAATACTTACATACTATAACCATTATAATTCAGTATAGGAAAAAATCTTTCAGGATACCAGTTTTATCAACAAAAAGAAAAATTCACAGAAACCTTTACTGACAGCGTAGAAAAAGAGAAGAAGTGTTTCTTGATCCTCAGAGAATAATGTACATGGCATCATATCCTAGAATATGATACAAACATAACAAGGAAGCATAAACCTAATAACAAGGAAACATTAAGGGCACTGTCAACAATATAAAGAATTACACTCCAAGCATGCTGGGAGTTACACCTGACACTATATTACATCATGTTTCATCAAGAACAAAGACGTCTGCCTTGTTTGCCCATCCAGTCTGCGTATGTTTTGTGGACAATTGTGTCCCCCCGGGACCGTTGCTACGAGCCATTCGGTCCTTATATAACTGGAGTGAGAGTTGTATGTATACTCTGCAAAGTAAAATACATTTTAAGAGGATGTGGACTCTGCAAGGGCTGCCTCTTGGGAGGTGAGGGTTCATGCCTCCATTTACATTGACGGAGCTGAAGTGGAGAGAGTCTCCTGCTTCAAGTTTCTCGGTGTGGTCATAAATTATGGCAGTCAGACGCAGCAGTGAAAAACTGCCCAAAAGCGCCAAAACTTTCTGAAGAGATTCAAGAAGTTTGGCATGTCTGCCAAAACCCTCATCAACTTCTACCGGTGCACCATTGAGAGCAACCTCACTGGCTGCATAACTGCCTGGTATGGCAGCTGCTCCGCTGCTCACGGCAAAGGCCTCCAGAAGGTGGTGAAGACAGCGGAGTGCATCATTGCCTGCCACCTACCCTCTGTGCAAGGCATCTACCACACACAATGCCTTTATATTTTGGCTTTCTTCGACGTAGTTGCTGCCTACCATGTCATAATAATTTCTTTGCTCAGATTGACATTGTATTATACTATGCACTTGACAAAAGAAAACACTTTATACTTTGAACTTTGGAGGGAGCTAAGTGGAGTATAGCCGTTGCACGCTTCGAAAGGAGCCACATGAGGTGGTTCTGGCATCTGATTAGGATGCCTCCTGGGTGCCTTCCTTTGTAGAGTTTCTGGGGACTGGTAAGAAACCCAGAGGTAGAACTAGAACAAGAGATCATATACCTCATCTGACCTGGAAACATCTTGGGATCCCCCAGGAGGAGCTGGAAAACGTTGATGTGAAGACAGATGTCTGGACTACCTTATTTTAGCTTACTGCCCCTGCAACTCGACCACGGATAAGCAGCAAAGAATGGATTGATGGACGGGATCATTAAATATATCCATCAATCCATCCATATTCTATTTGATATATTTTTAGATTTAAAATGCATTATGGTATATGTAGTCTTATTGACTTCCCGCCTAATTGCATACGATTTCATACTATTACACACATAAGCTAACATTAAAGATACAGAATACTCGTGTTTTACTGTTTTAAATAGTTTAGATTCATACAGTTTTAACTATGAGGTCATCAGTAAACCATACTGGCATACTGCATACATTTCAGGAAGACACTTTCTTCAGAAAATGTAATATTATCTTGTTTGTATTGCATTTTTAAGGCAGTGCCTTTCAGCAAGCAAACATTTTGGAAAAAAGCAACCGCTTGCAAGTGGAATGTGACATTTAGTTACTTTAGTCTAGCATCCTCAACTGATTAAACAGAACTGCAATATGTCTTATATGTTTATATAACACATACACTATAACTACATAATCATAAAATTTTAATTATTTTTCTCTAACAAACACTAAAATATTCGACTAAAGCCAGGGGGATTTTACCACCTACAACTTTTTTTTGCATAAAACCGTTTCATTGTAGCCCTTTGTACGCTGACACTACAGACTTAATAACCGTATAGTTGGAATTTAGAATCTTTTTGAAGAAACATGTTACATTCACTTACAATTGAACAATAACTCAACCCTGTTTCATGTATTTTTCAATGTCAAACGGCACTAAAGGATACTCTTCTTACGATCATCATAGGAAAGGCAGGGCAGAACAGCAGTGAGGATCCCAGACGAGTAAGGCAGCACCACCCTTCCAGCCAGCTGAATGAACTCTCTCATCCAAGTCATTGCTGTCAGCTGGATAAGATCGTTGGCTAGCAGAGGCAGAAACAAGTAAATGGATTATGTGTAAGCCCCTACCAAGGTGAATTGCAAATAGTTCACTGTTTAAATACAGAACACATACTGCCAATCTTTGTTTTAAAACCATACAAATGGCTTCCTGGATGTGATTGTTGCTCCTATGCAGTAAAATACTCAGGAGTGCATTTCAAGCAGACTGAATACTTGTGGTACACTTACTGAGTTTGGACTCGTCAGACACCTGGCAGTGAATGACAAGGATATTGGCCATCTCTGCAAATTTTACACTGGATGGAGTCTTCTTTATCTCCTTCAAGAACTCTCCCAGGACAACCTCACATCTGAAAACAGTGACAGAACCTCGCTATAATAAAGTGTAAGTCAGCATAAATTATTTTGCAAGCAAATACTAAAAGGTTCAAGCCAGTGGTCCTCGAATGGGGGTACGCTTAGGGGAACTGCAGGAGGTACATAAGAATTGTTTGTTAATGTTAATAATAAAATAACAGTCATGCCTACTTTCTCACATAATCATACTTTCGTGATTTCAGCACAAATATTGGCTGATTTATAAGAATAGATGTACAATAAGTAAACACTAATCTTACGTCCTGCGAATCTCCTTGCTGCTGTCTCCAAGGATCTGGAAGAGCCCATCCAGGATCTCAGGTAGGTAGTCCAGCAAGTTTATGTCTGGGACTGATTCCAACACCAAAATCTAGAGAGAAAATACAACACCGGCAACAGTATGTTTATGACTTATGTATTACGGGCTCCAGAGTTTGAGACGTGATTAGGCTGTGATGACCATTATACTTAAAAAACAGGGGTCGGAATGGCTCTAAATAGCTATTGGCCTATTTATCATGCCAACATTCCCTTTTTAAGCAAAGTCATAATACAATCATTTTACAATGAAAATTACATTTTGACTGTATAAGATATACTTTCTTAAAGAGCGGTGGTTCTTAACCTGGGTTCGAGCGAACCCCAGGGGTTTGGAGAGTCAGTCTCAGGGTTGGGCGATGGTCAAGACACACAAACTGTGTGCGTGTGTCAGTTCCGCTAAGAACCACTGTTAATGAGGGTTCCAGTCTTGCATCGATAGTGAATTCCACTGTATGCAGAATGTTGCATGCATGTCTGCAAGGTGTTATATTTTCACAGCTTACAATCAGTAAATATTGTACTTCCAAGTATTGGACTACAGGGATCCAAACTGCCACCAAAAATCTGTCAACTGCCACCAAAAAAAAATACTGTTGCTACCACCTGATTTTTGGTGGTATTTTTTACTTTTACAATAATTCTTATTAAAATCCAAAATCCTTCTTGGAAACACCGACTGAGCATTTTCTCTCTGTCGCAATGTAGTATTCATAGTTGGACCTTACTACCATTTTTAGATAATTAATATTAATTAGTATTACAAATATTAATTAATATTTATATTTGTATGGAGCCTCAAATGCATAGTGGCGCCTCTGATAATTATTTTTTGCATTTATTATTTCTTTACACCCAAAACCTCCCGGGGATGAGATTCAATTTGCTGGCGGACCTGATCCGGAATATTTGACACCGGGGCTGGATCTAAACTTAGTATAAGGGGGCAATGGCCCATCAAATGATCTGACTGCCCCGTCAGCCTGAACCAGTTCCCATCCCAAAATGTTAACATATCGGGTTTTTGCAATTTTTTGGCTAATCATAAACATGCCAAATAGTAATTATTTTAAGTAATCAACTTTATTTTTATATCTGATTGTTTGGCTTGGCCATATAAAAAAGCATGGTGAACTTGCTATCATTTCACTTCATCACTACACTATGCTGTTGGGTACTCTATTCATTTTAGCTAGTAAACTGCGTTTCTATAGGTATTGGGTAAATGCAGAGTTTGTAGTATTGGCAGAGTTTGATATTAAAAAAGCTATGCATGTTTGAGTGTCGTCTTTACTGTGGTGTGCAATATTGCTATCTTGCATTATTTGACGTAGCAGGAGCATGTTAAGGTTGTATAGAGAAGGCCCCAAATTTGACCGCTGAAATACTCCACATGTCATAATATCTAGCTCTGGTCAAGACAATATTGGATGGCACAACCCACTATTCCAATCTTTCCAGAAGTATTTCATGGTCAACCGTATTAAAATCAGCACAAACATCCTGTAACATCAGGATGGAAATCTTGCCAAAGTCAGTGCTAAGATTGATGTCATTTTAAAACCTCAATAGCTAATAAACCTATCATACTCTTTCTGTTTTTCCCTTTCCTTTAAAAGGTTATATGGCTTTTTGTGCATGTAAAAGGTCAGGAAAATTACAAACCAATAGTCCACAACAGGGTACTCACAGAAAACACTATTCCTGAACTGACAAACACACCTCGTTTGTTGTCCAGCGTTTACAAGTCACACATTTGCATAAGTCCACCTACCGGCTTGTTTGGCACACCGTCATAGCATGGGCCGGTAAGTTTGCATTGTGGTTTTGCCATGGCTAGAAAACACTGTTTTAGGCAATGCACAGGCAGATTTCCTTTGTTTGGCTTTCCAAATCAAGAAGAAGTAAGGGATGGTTCAAATTTATTTTTACCCCAATTCCTTAGCAGTACCACCCCAACCTTTAGTTGTGCTCGCTGCATTTAACAGAGGACTATTTCCTGCTACTAGTTCTCTGCTGGATTTTCAAACCAGTTACAACTGAGACACAGGGAAGTTCTAACTTTGTTTGGCCAATATGAAGATTCAGGATAACAAACTAGGATGCTTTATTAGCTATGAATTGTGAGTGGTTAAGTGCTGAGCTAAGTTAACCCACATTTGCAGAAACAGAATGCCAAAGCTAATATGATAAATATTTAAATTTTTTGCAGATTTATTGTACATTTCATGTAATATAGAAGAAAACTGTCACTTTGGTCACATTCTATTTTCGCAGTTTTTCTCCCAGCTCTTTTTGGGGATGTATGGAGTAGGTAATCTGTTCTAGAAGATTAGGATAGGTTCTAGGGTACTACTAATAATAAAAAAGGCCAACAGTGGGATAAGCCTTCTGCAGCAAGCATTTTATATTGGATCTATATTGGATACAAGATCTGTACGGAGGTAAGAATCCTCTGTGTCAAACCCATCAGGGCTATGACCAAGACAGAAGGGTGGGAATAATAAAATGGGAATATCAAATAATTGTTACTTCCTAGAAGAGAGGCACAATCAGGAATAATTTCTACATTCTTGGTTGCCAATTTGATTATTTAGCTACGCGAGAAGTGTTACACAGGCCAACTTTAACTCTTAAAGTCTCCACAAACAGGTTTCTGGTAGATGAGTACTAGCAAAGCACCCCACTGTGCTGATGTGAACTCACCCACGAGATGATGAACTGGCGTGCATACTGGTTGTTTGAGTAGATCCGCTCTCGCAACAATGGAACAAATGCCACCAAGTCAAACTTATTACTCTCCGTCACAATGTCCTGAAAAGACAAATTGAATCAACAATTGTTTCACTGCTACTGAGGTGCGTACTGTTTAGAGTTAAGAATATTTGAGTTGCATTAAAATCAGGAAACTCAGTTTCTAAAGCATACTACATACCAAATACAGATGTCAAACTCATTTTAGTATTCAAAATAGCATTTGACGTATGTCTTTTGTAAAAATGTGCCAATAGCATTTTTTTTGCAAATTTGATTGTCTGGTAAAAGCTGTCTCAAGGTTATAATATGCAGGTGTATCGCCTGACAAGCGGCATGCTGCCCCTAGCACTGTAAAAAACAGGATAGGCATAATGTAGTCTCTTTAGTACAAGTTAAAAACCTGGCAGCAAAATTTTTAATAACTTGCAATCTACAAATGTTTGATGTTTTGATGTTTGTGTGATGGCAACTGTCCAGCCTGCAGAGGTGGAGTTATGTGTGTCGAACGTCCTGAATTGTCTGGATAATATACACTTCACTTGAACTTAAGAATTAGCCTAATAACAAATAAATTACGGCTTTACAACAATATAATTGATATATAATCAATAATCTTATGTAAAACACAAATACTGATATTCTAAATAATTTACACCTGAGGTTTCCTATTCATAATTTGAAGCATATATTTTCCACCAGCAGTTGTGGTGTTTTTTTACTATTAAATTCAAAGAAGTAACCTGTGTCATGCTCCATTTCCCACCTTTATAATAAAACATATTTAGAAATTAGAAATGGAAAATTCATCTCTGTAAACAGAATAAAAATGAGAAATAAACGAGCAACGCTCGTCTTGCACCCAGCCATTCTGTGTTTTAGATTAGCCATCCCGCCAAAGACAACGCAAGTTGGATCTTCACCTTTCCATTACCCTTGAGATTTGTTGGAAGCACATTGTAGGTCACCCGAACAATAAAGCTAACATTCCAAGTTATTTTCCTCTGCTTTACACTTTCCCAGTTCATCCTTTGCCCCTGTTTGGCTTGTGGGACAGTTTTAGTGCTCCTTATTGCCTCTTCTTGCTTACGTATATGTTTGATCACTAACTTGCGTTGTTCCAAGGGGGTTGCCTCCTTCTCCATGTTGTACTTGTCCGACTATTTCTATATGTTTAACGGCTACTTTTGCTTACAGTACTGGCTTTTTTGGATTCCATTTTTGTCTTGTTGCTAAGGCGAGTGCCGCTTTTCTTAATATAGTACCTCGGGATTCCGTAAGTGTCATTTCTAATATTACCTTAGTGCACTTCCTCTGTAAGCCCAGAAAGCGGCAGTTCCAGAGCTCCTTTCCCATAAAGAGTCAGGCTACTAAAACACAGTGGATTCCCTAACTATTTCCTATCGGAAAACTGAAATCTTTCTAGTTTCATCATTCACTGTCAACGGCCACATGAGCCAGTGTAGAAGTCCAAGGCACCATGAGGCACCATAGTTTTAGCTTTCCTGGCAACCCTGACAACCCTCAATGTTCTCTATCCCTCTATTCAGTTCTTTTAACTCAGGTAAATTCCGTTCTTAGTTTCTGTTTAATTTATCCACCTGCCTCGAGTGCTTGAGGGTAGCCTTGTACAATCTTTAAAATGCTTTTTAATCATGCTTTGAATTGATTCCTCATCTATCAAGAAAGTTTTGTTGCACAATTTTACTCTAATAACTTATATGTTTTTGGAGTTGCTTGGCTTTACATTCATTCTCGCCCATTTATGGTTATCCTTAATTTTGCTTAGCAGTATCCTAATAAACAGATCAGTTGTTGTCTTTGTTGAATTTGGAGACCTTTTCCTGCCCTTAACTTTTGCCCGCCAACAATCCATTTTGATGCTCAGATTATTACTTTCACGGCCATAGTAAATGCCAAGAGTGAGATTGTACATCCTACCACGATGCCAATCCTCAGACGTTGCCATTCGGTGGTAAATGTCGGCGTATCAAAACACAATTGAATATCCTGAAAGTATACCCAGGTTTAAAATTGTATTTGGTACCATAGACAATTGAAATGCAGACCACAAAAGCTCGAGGAGCGCAGACTTGAATGAGTTTGCATAATTCAGGAAACTCACATGATGGTCCTTTTTCTCATGCTTTGCCAATTTAATTTTGCACCAAATCATGCTAGTGTGCTCCAGACACCTGGATAAACCTTAAATGCCAGCTTTCTGCACTGAGGTATCTACAATCAACAGACTATTACATATAAAGTTGTGGTTACTTGAGTATTTTAATGCATAATTCAAAAATATACTTTCTCTCCTTAATTGTTCAACTAAAACTATTATTATCTCTCTATAGCTCTATTAAAACTAAATAGAAATAGGTCTTGATCTATATATCAAGTAAATATATATATCTATATATTATATATCTATATCACACAAATAAATTGTTAAAAAATCATGCATTGTGATTTCTGGATTTGTCTTTTTAGTTTATCTCTCTCACAGTGGACATGCACCTACGATGAAAATTTCAGACCCCTCCATGATTTCTAAGTGGGAGGAATAGCAAAATAGCAGGGTGTTCAAATACTTATTTTCTTCACTGTAAGTCTATTAAAAACATCTTTAAGGAAAGGGGTCAGGTCCAGGATTTCCACTCTTATCGGAAGGCCCACCTGAAACATCTGCTGCACTGTCTAAATGGGGTTATATCGATTTGATTGGAGTTTCCCCCCCACAATTGATTCTCTCTTCAGACCGGAATCTATGTCGTCTACTCTATACTGCACCCCCTTACCCTTAAGAATGACTCATTAGTAAGTTATCACTGCATGCACAAAGACAGACCCTCTGCCTTTTAAGAATAATTTATTAATTACAATCATACCACAGAAAAGCTATATCCCCAAAATGTTTATCTATTTCCTTGTATCTTTTTAATTTTCCAAGACACAAATAAGATATTTGAGATACTTCAATGAGACTTTGAGCTTTGACTCTTATCTCTCAAAATCTCAACAAGACAAATAGAGACATGTCGTCAAATGAGACAAGATAGACATTTATTTTTGTATTATTTGTTCTTGACTACAATGAGACAGAATTTTTCCTCTGGGTGACCCTTGTAAACTAAAACTAGCACGCAGATGTAAGTCATATAGGTAACGTGGAATTTAATATCTTACATACTGTATAATAAATCATTACAATGTCACTTTTTATCGGATAGTTGGGTTAAGCTGTCGTCGTGAAAGTCGGCTCAATTACTTGACTTACCAACTTCTAGATTCTAGAATATGTGTATACGGTTGAGCGATGGGAGGGACAGGGGGAGGAGACTGAGACGTCTGTCTTGCTAGACATCCTTCAAAAACAAGTTTTTTAAAGTAAGTTGTAGAACAGGGTGACAGAGCGACAAGTACTTTCGTAATAGTTATAGTTGGAAAAACGTACGTAGGCTAGCACGAAAAAGCCGTCAAGCACATTTATGCAATAATACGAAGAAAAAGAGTTTATTAGTGGTCTTGAGCGACAGACCGACCAAAGCGACAATGAAAATGGGATCGTATTTTAGACTAACTTTACGGATGGAGATTACGCTGATTTGGTTATGCTCGAGTCTTTCAAGTGAAGTAGAAGGTAAGCAAAGAAATTTGAAACTACTGCGGTTGCTATATTCTGGTTGCAAACTGTCCGGACGTGTGTGAGCGTGTTCTTTCTGCGGTCATTTTAAGTATAATATCGGATTGTACTCCCATTAACTGTTTTAGTATCCTCTTTAAAAAGTGTTAAGACAGCACTGTGATTCGTATCCATAATCTCTCAATATGACAGAATGTAAGGCGACTGGCATTTAAAAAACAATGCATTGGTTTTACGATGATAGATAGTGTCTGACAACGTGCTGCTTGTTGCTTACGCTATATATGACATGTGAATGTTCAAAAGTCGACCTGTTTATCATTAATTCAATGAAATACTATTTTTACCGTGAGACAGAGATACCCAACATCTGCTGGTTTAATTTCCTCTTTGCAACCAAAATAAACTCAACATTGTCTCCGGACAAATGCTTGGCTTTATGCGACACAGCTAAATAGAGGGGAAGTACAGTAACACGACGTCTATATAGATGGTCCTTTAATTTGTTTTAAATGAGAACCTAATAGATTAACATTATGCGAAGTTTTTCCAAGCGCGTTTGTTGTTGTTTTGAGTTCCGCTCGGGGCTCCCGAGGGAACATCTGGCCTAGCACAGTTTGTTTAACCTCCCACCACCACTCCCGAGTCCGCTAGCCGGATCGACAGAAGAGAAACAGCTGCTGCCCCAGTGTGCCGGGTAATTTACTTCAGACAGCTGGAACCCCTTAGGTTATCAATTCTGGACCTTGGTGAATAGACAGGCATTTCGTTTTTCAGATAAGTGTTCGCTCATGCGTCAAGCGGGACCAACCCGCCATTATTACGAATCTGAACTCTCTTCAACAATGGATATACACTGGTTTAATAACGACAATGGATGAAGTCTCTGTTAACAACCGAAGATGAGGAACTGGTGGCCCATAACTTATTATTTAGGATTCAAGTAAATCCACAGTTTAGCAGTCCTCCCCTTGCTACATCGTGCCATGTAATCTTTTGTGTTTTGAAGTTTCCGTTTCTCTCCGATGTCTTAGTCTTTCTG
>JAVQJS010157341.1:0-12595 GCA_036024795.1 Galaxias rostratus
TGATAGAGAGAGAGAGAGAGAGAGAGAGAGAGAGAGAGAGAGAGGGAGAGAGAGAGAGAGAGGGAGGAAGATATATGTACATGTGTAAACATAGAGAGAAAGAGAAAGACAGTGGGAAAGAGAGAGAGAGAGAGAGAGAGAGAGGGAGATAAACATGGAGAGAGAAGAGAAAGTGAGAGAGATTGTTTCATTATATTAAAACTTTCTGTGTCTTATTGTGATATATTCAACAAAATCAAACACTTGATATGGATTATTTAGTAAACTGTTTTGTCAAAATTGTCTGCTTGTGTAGGTGCCAATAAAGCATTGAAATGGAATTGAATTGAGAGAGAGAGAGGAGAGAGAGCGAGCGAGCGATAGAGAGACAGTGGGAGACACAGAGATCAAAGCCTCTCCCTCTCCCTTGGAGCTGACCCGGGGAGTTGTGGAGCGGCTTAGCGCCACCGGCTCTCTTCACAGCCCGGCGCTGTAATGTGCAGAGACACGGGCCAAAACACACCCTGGGACGGAGACTGCAGTCCCACACACGCACAAGCACCCTATCTCACACGTACGTCTGTGAGTGTGTGTGTGCGCGCACGTATATGTGGACGTGGTGCGAGGATGCA
Organism: Galaxias rostratus; assembly: GCA_036024795.1. NCBI lineage: Eukaryota > Metazoa > Chordata > Actinopteri > Galaxiiformes > Galaxiidae > Galaxias > Galaxias rostratus. Next base: position 612 of record JAVQJS010157341.1, read on the forward strand.
GGTGATGCCAAACACATTGTGTGAGAGGGAGGCGAGGAGAGTAAGGAGGTAGAGAGGAGAGTAAGAAGGTAAAGAAGAGAGGAGGAGAGAGGAAGGAGGGCAGGTGAAAACCAGGTGACAGAAAACAGGGGAAAGAGGGGATAGGAAAGGAGGCTGGGATGGAGATTGGAGAACATTTCTGTCAGCTTTTCTTAATCCTTCCTCAGGGTACAATCGCAATGACACATGTGAGCACGCACACGCACACACACACACGCGCAAACACACACACACACACACACACACACACACACACATACACACTAATCATAAACAGCACAACAAGGTGGGGCTTGACAGGGCAGAACGTCCACCACTCCCCTGAGACTCTTAACCCTTTCCTAGGCAGTTGAGAAAAACACATGAGAAAGAGAGAGGGAGTGAGAGGGAATGAGAGACAAAAAGAGAGAAAGAGAGACAGAGAGAGAGAGGGTGGGACTCTGAATATGATGGAGTAAAAAGACGGGCTGCTCTTCGAGGTGTCTTCCTGTTTGAGTGATGTGGTCTAGACCTGACCACCTCCATCACTGGTGTCCAGAGTCCCACTCCTCCCCTCAGTGGCTTTGTTTGCATCGACCCTGAAAATGCCCTCGGGAAACCCCACGAATTTCATCACACGTGTCGACGGCTGACAAGAAGTTGGCTTCTCTCTTAACCCCTTAATCCCTAGTGGTTTTTTCCAAGGAGAGGATAAAAGACATTCCGCGTCAGAACTATTCCGAGCGTAGCAAACAAAACCCGTGCCGGAGAAAACAAGCCGAGCCGAGCCACAGTTGTTGCCGTATTAATTATAGATGTGGTTGACAGCTGCTCAGGTATAAATAGACCCCTGTACGGGTGATAGCGGCTCAGGTATAAATAGAAGCGTGTACGGATCACTCCGTCTGCCACGTTTTTGCGGACGAGCCGGAATGTTTACGGAGCAGGGCGCGCCGAGAAGGAGCTGGGAGGCCAAGCGACAGAGAAACTAAAATGCCGTTCAGGCGACGTCGAATTGATGGTTTGGGACTTCAAACCGGCTGGAACTAGAGCTCTCCTCCGTTCTCCAAGCCATCACCAGAGTTGGGTTCCAAAACGGGCCCAAAACGTTCCGTCAAACGAAATAAACAACACGTTTTTATGACATGTTCTTTACTTTCATTTTTTGTATTATTATTATTCTTTTACTCCTCCTGCACAAACCGCGGATAGGAAAGCCAGCGGCAGTTCCCTCCGTTGGCACGGCTCATGAATATATAACGATAATGAATATTACAAGTTACATGGAGCAAAGGAAGGCGAGGTGACACGGAGGAACAATGGAGCAGAGAGGGAGAGAGCCGAGGCGAGGGCCACGAGTTTGAGTGTAAGGCGAAGCGATGGAAGGTAGGAACGCAGCGAGAGATGAAGAGGGTGGAGAGTTTTAAGAAAAGAGATGTAAAGAGAGGGAGAGGATGTAGACGGAGGTAAAGAGAGAGAGAGAAAGATAGAGTGAAGGGGCAGAGCAGTTTAAACAGAGGGAACACGTAGTGTTGAGGGAGAGAGTGAAGACATAAAAACGGAGGGAGAGAGAAAGGGCAAAAGAGAGGGGGGAGAGAGAGTGAAAGAGAGGAAGAGGAGGCAAGCAAGCGATAGGTGGGGTGGAAGAAAGAGAGACTTAAGAGTTTGTCTGTGTGAGAGATAAATATATATATATAGAGAGAGGGACAGAGCTACAGAGAGAAAAAGATAGAGAGAGAGAAAGAGCTAGAAAGAGAAAGTGCTAGAGAGGGAAAGAGAGAGCGAGAGAACGAGATAGAGAGAGAAATAGAGCTAGGGACCTGGGGGGAACTTTTCTCCCACTGGAGCATTCCAATGAGAAGTCTCCAGCAGCCTCTCCATGGCGCCCTGCCTCTGTGTCAAACTCTAATTGGCTTCTATTCATGAGCAGAGTGGCGCCTGAAACGCTCCCAGGTGCCGCTGCACGCACCAACGAGCCCTCCGATTGGCTACAGGGATCGCGTGGGGTCGGGGATCAAAGGGGTAGATCAGCATGTACCATAACCTCTCTGTCTCTCTCTCTCTCTCGCTTACACACACACACACACGAGCAGTTCCAGACTTCCCAGACTCTATTCCAGTATAATTATAGAGAATACATCTTTATGTGGCCGTTATTTTGACCAAGCAATGCAATAGCGGAGGGTCAAACATACAAACACTTAACCCCCAGTGCCTGATGACTCTTCAAAGTGTCTAAGAATTACGTTGCAACCAAGGTCTTTGACCCCCCTCTCTGATTTACGGGCAAAGCACAGCAGTCGGGTCGAGGTATTTTGGCTGTGTACTTAGCCCCTAAGCTGTTCATCGCCTCCGGCTTCATCTCATACCTGGAGACTTCACGAAGCCATAAATCAGGATTGTCGAACAACGCCCGTCATAACAATGCAACAACAAGAGCAACAATGGCCTAGGCAGCGGCCTTCTCTACGATAACCCGCACGTTCGAGGCTGTACAATGCCAAACCCCTTTCTAACGCATGACAGCGCCGCCGCCAGGGTCTTTGATTCAGCCCCAAACAATAATAATATCAATGTCTTTGGAGCACACAGTGACTTCACTCGTGGCCCGGCACGCACTCTCTGTGAATGGCTTGGAAAACACTCTGTGTCTTTGCCCCCGGCATCATTGTGTGAGAGCGGAGAGGCAGTGGGTTTGGGATTACAAAAGATGGGTGTCAATTTGTCAGCGCTCAGTCAGACAGGTCCATTACCCCCTAATACCATTAGACGCCGTGCTCTATGTGAATGCACTCACAACCAATACGCAGCGCAATACAATGGCCCTTTCACAAAAGGGTTCAGACCACTCAGCGTCTTTGAGTGTTTTGAAAAGCGCTTTATAAATATAATGTATTATTATTATTATTATTATTACAAAACAACCCGATCTCTTCAATCAGGAGAACTGAAGTGGGCCTAAATATACCTGACCTTTGCAAATGTAAAGCATCACCATTTAAAAAATAAAGAATAATTAAGCGATCAACTACATGCCTTTTGGCATGGGTCAAAGAGATTCCTTCCAAAACAAAACTTAAGATTTTAAAGTCACCCCTGGTAGTCTTAGAGAATGTTAAGAGAATAAAGCACAATCAAAACAAAGGAAGACACCATTCCATATACTTCTCTTATGGTCCGCATGCACTAATCAAATTTACTACTGTCAACTGACATGCTTCAGGCTGACAAACTCATCCGTTTGAACATTTATTGAATGTTAAATACACATCAGTTTTGGCACGGTTGGGTCTGCGACATATTCTACATACAAGCTCTCTGCTGTACATAACCAGGAAACCATTCCGGGGGCGGGAGCACATACATCATCCCCCTCGATAATAAATATTAGCCCGGAGGGGGCAGTTGGTGTGGAGAGGGTAGCGTTTCCCAACACCTACACACAAGAGCCACTGAAGCTTTCATTGACGTCAGGTCATCTAATTGCCACGGTGATAGTGAACAGGTGTTTTAAGTGATTAGTGTGCGTAGTGCGGGCAGTATGAAGCTTACATCAGCAGCACACAGACTTCCATAATTCTAGTTATCTGTTTGAACCTTAACTGAAGTTTAACTTTCATTCTAAACAGCCATATTATGGCACCAATGCAAATCTTTTCCTCCTGATATTTTCATAGTTTCCTAAATAACATGCTCAAGTAACTGTAACTAACCAAATTGAATCCTTTTTATTTCTAAATTGCCCCAGGTGTGGGATATTATGATTGGATGCGATATAACCAAAATACGTCGAGTTAAATGAGAAAAACACATAATTATGACCGACTTGTCAAATATGCAAGTTAACAAAATAGATCAATGAATAGGCCTAACTATGCTAAAAAGACCATCGTTCAATAATATTATCTTGGCCAGAGATCCACTTGCCTCAAAGAAAAAATTACTGAACAGAGACGGAAAAACAATGCAATAGAACGATGCTAACAAGTTGATGCGCAGCCAACACAAGAGGGTTTACAAAACAATAGCCATAGATGGTTAGGTAGGATTCATTCATCAGCCACCTTTCATTCATACGTGGTTACATTGGGGTTGTGAATGAGACGGTGCGCGGATTCATGCCGATACGCACGAGTGCGGAACTACTTTAATATGTCACGTTGCAATTAGCTTTACCAACTGAAATGCATGAAGCTTTATGTGTTTGATGTAACATGGAGGATAATATCGTTGCACAGTGTCGGAATGAAAATAACACATTCAAATAGTTTCTCGATAGTCTGCCCCTCCAAACATGTCAGAAAATGAATAAATGCCACGGATGCTATAAACCTTTTTATCCAAGACTCTTCTTCTCTATTTGCATACTCACATACCCACTCTCTCTCTCTCTCTCTCGCTTTCTCAAAATACACAGACACAACAGACAGAGCCCGATAGTTCTCAATTGTCATAATATTAACACACGTGCATAAACAATTGTGTCCGTTTTAACCAAAATTACAACAAAGAAAACCATTCCACACCCACCTGCATTTCGAAGTTTCCTGTTCCTAAACACTGATATGATAACCAGCAAGTTCCCCAAGACATCAACCACTGTGGTAAAGATCAGCACGCTGGCCAGCACCGTGATAGCCCACGCGGGGCGAGCGCCAGATCCCAACACCCGTTCACCGTGTCCCAGTTCCGTGCGGTTCCTGAGGAATGAAACATTCTCTGGCATGTCGAAAACCTTTGCAGGGCTGCCAACTTAAGTCATCCCCGTTAAAGTCATTCAAACACAATCGTTCTGCCAAACACAGATCTTTGAAATTATATAGGTCATATTAGTAGACCGACCCGTGATTATGATTGTTTCGGAATATTATGTTTGCACTGGTGCGCGTTTGTTTTCTACAGCCTGTCAAGGACACAGTTTCCCAACTAGCGCTGAGTGTGACTCCTGCCGTCATCGAATGGGATGTCAGCATTCCTCGCCCTGCACGTCTCCTCGCCAACTGGCCCAAATATTCCCAGTAGGAATTTTCACAGTATGGAAGGCATGGGTACTCGGTGCCCACATCCCTGGTTGCAACTTTGCGTGGACAGCTCAGCTGTTAAACCTGCAATGTCTTTCCCGCCCTCCTATCCTCCACCTCCTTTTTTTTTTCTTTTTTGAATAGAGACGATGTGTCTGTCTGTCGTTCAGTAGGTACCGGACCTTCTCTGTCTAGTCTCCTCGAAAGCCTGGCGCGGTCTGAATTATATGTGGGCTCCAACAGGAGCGCTTCAAAATTGCAAATCCTGCGCGCAATCAGAATGTGAGCGAGCCAGACGGTTGGCTTCTATCAAAAACTCGTAATATAGGAGGAGGCGAGTTCATGCGCGTGTTTGGCAATAGAGAACTGATTATGTGTTTGGTCTGTGATTATTGCGCGAAGCTCGACATTTCTTGATCGGGCAGTTGGCAATTTATTGAAAGATATTACACTTTCAAATAAGACCAGTTTTTCGTAAATAACGAAAGATTACAGTAGGTCCTATTTAATCAACCAATGACATTGATGGCTACTGCTTCGGCACAGTTTGATTTATAGTAAGAGTCGAATGAATGAGCAGTTTATTTCATTTTTTTTATAACGTAGTCCTAAACAGACCATTTTGCTAATTTTCTTCATTTTCAAGCAGCAGCGAATCTATCCGATTTCTAATCAGGCATCGTTTCACGAGCTTCTCGTGAAATCATAAATAAGTATTAAAATGATCACTCAAATTGCTGATTATTTTTAAACACATTGAAATCAAATAGTTCTATGCTGTATTTTTTTTCCACCTACAGATTTCCATATGCTATTCTAAATTATAGCTATTCACAGTTTTCAACTATTCATCCGGTCACTGTCTTTTGTCTCAAATATTTAATCAGAGGTTCACATATAGGAAGAGACCTGTTTAACTTAAAACGCACTCGCTCTCCTTTATTGTCACACAGTCTGATTAAACTTTTCCTTCGTCATTGTTTGACTGGTCGCTGTCGAAGGCCAAATGAGTTGCAAGTAACTCCCACGAAATCAATTTACTGTTATCTGAGCGTGATCAGTTAGACGTGGCACTGCCTCCTACGGCGTTCGTCCTGCTCCTTCCACAACATTCAGTTCCCGATAATGATTTGCCAATCATAAAAATCCCCCTCACAATCGTAATCGTTTTCTTATTTTATGATTGGTTGGTTTTGCTAAATAAATCCTAGAGGTGAAAGGGTTCAGTCACGCAGTCACCGACGGTAAAACTCATAATTTGTATCTTAATGGACACCACTCCTCCTTATTCAAACTTCGGATCATTGTCAAACCCATAGTGCAGCTGCTTGCACGCTCACTCATTCATTTCCTCCCTTCTTGATTAATGCAATTTCATTCTCATCGGTATCCGCACAAATTGACTTGCACACCTAAACCCCAAACGGTTCAAAGCGCGGCTGATCCTGTTCCCACTCATGACCCTGTCTCGTGTGATCTTTACTTCCTACCAATCTTTTTAAAGGTTTTGATCTCCAGAAGCCACTTTGTGCATGCACTTTTATGGTTGACATCAGTGGGAATACAATACATTAGCCAATGCAACATAGATTTTACATGACCAACAATCCAAGAAGGTTACCCTGAGTGCAGACCATGTCTGATGCATGTATTTTTTCCCCCACCAATAGCGTGCAGAATTAAACGTGAATAATCTGCAGCCTACACAATACACAGCCCGTTTTCCAGTAGGCTAGGATAACAAAAGATAATTTAGTTCATTTTGTTTTCCAAAAAGTGAGGAGAGATTCGCTTTATGTGGATGCTGTCTCTTGTAATCCGCACCCTGCTGTTGGTGCGCTCAATCGGGGGTAGTGTGTGATTGTTCCAGTGTGCTTCTCGTTAGTTTGGGATTATGTAACCGTGCTTTTTTTCACGTCGAACGCCGAGGTCTATATCCTTCGATGTTGGCCTCATTGGCTGTATAAGAGCGGTGGTGTTTCTGATTGTATTTGAGAGAAAGAGAGAGAGAGAGAGAGAGAGAGAGAGAGAGAGAGAGAGAGAGAGAGCGAGAGAAAGTCTACTCCGAGACCTGTCTTTTACACTGACTGCACCACAGTCTCATGACACATCAGAGAGAAATCGCGAATTTATCAGAGCTTTTAACTTTTGACATGCAATGAGACGTCTCCCTGTCTTGTTAATATAAACTATTTTAGATCCCACGTAACTTCCCAAGCTTGTGCAACTGTCATAATTTCCAGTGCTTGTGCCCATCGCCATTCACTTCGTTATAGGTGGAGCAGCCCCATAAGCAGACGGTACAGACCAGGTTTGCAGGCCAATTTGGAGAAAGGTATGGTAGACTTGCCTGTCTTGCACACATCAGCACCCTGAGTTATAGCTAGGACTCAAGCTGAACTCCGTGCGTCACTGCGTTTGACGTTTCTCGGGGAATGAGAGGGGAGCATAAAGTCCAGGCGTGCAGCTGTTTGAATCAAGGCTATAAGCGGCTGAACCACTTAGAATGCTTATCGGCTTCAATATCGACATTTAGTTATGAGTTCAAATGTGGTTGTATTTATAACAAAAAATTCATTATTAATTGTAAAGATTTAAAATAAATACATCGCAGCAAACCTGTTATGTCACGCTATCACTCATATGTTTTGTAGTTAACTGTTAGCATTGCAACTAAAAAGTGAAAAATTTAAAAATACCTAGAATACATTTAAAAAATATGAACTATCTGGAGAGAGTAGAGACATCTCCGGGTGTCAGGAGAGAGTACAAAATTAAAACATTCAATTAGAGAACTATTTCTAAAAATCTGCCAGCTACAGTAGGTCAAGTTGTATGCTATGGGACATGGCAGACAAATATGTTCTTCATTCTGTTTTGGCTGAATCTGATTGAGTTGAGCACATAGAAACAACAATAGAGGAAGTAAAAGGCTGTGTGACCAAGAGGTGCTTGCCAGAACTTACTTTAACAACCCGCACACATGTGAAAATATACCTTTTCAAATGCAAAGTCTCTGTGTTTCTAGTATAGCCCTTATACACTGGACCAACGACCCAAATTATTCCTGGGTCGACTGTTGATGTTAAAAGGTCGACCGTCTTATTCCATCCAATGTCCGCAATGCAGGTCCACAGCCTGGGTTATTCCTAGGTCGGACTCGGCTCACCTTTTGTCTGAAAGTGCGACTTCAGTGCGAGGGAGTGACTGACTTTGCCCCGCAGGACGTCCGCTACGACGGGGCCGGGGGTGATCCGTTCACTACCCCCCCTCCCCTATGATCCAGTGGCTGCGTCACGTGTGTCGTGTTACTCTGTGGGAAAGACACCTAAACTGAACTATACGACGACGCGGTGCTTTTTTCTTTTTCTTTTTTGTCAGAGCCACATCTATTTTAATTTCATACTCCAAAGGCTGCAGGAATTAAGCTGGAGCCATGGGCAGCCAGTCACAGCAGGGACCCGGGAGTCGCGTCAGGTGAAGAACTTTTTGACGCCAGGACGGCCGGCCGGAAACCGCTGAGTGCAGCATCAATACCATTAAGCCCAAACAGGCCATTGACCCCACGCTCTAAAGTCGTTACAAAGGGAAATAGTCAGCAGCTTGCAGGTAGTCATTTGCAATTTCACAAACGAGGGTCTCACTCCTGTCCCCGCTGTCCCCAGACCCATACTCATGAGGCATGAGTCTCGTTCCTCTCATCCCAAATCCCATTACCCTACCCTACCCTAGTTGGTTAGTTTGTGTGCCACTTGACAAAGCGGTTTTCCATACTGTTGTGCTTTCATTGGTTTCCCTCCATAATTCAGATTAAACTACCTGGCTTGTACACCGTAGGCCTATTGCTCACAAAATAATTCAACCTTTTCGCTGCCCTACCTCGATGGGAAACTGAATCTTTGAACTCAGTTAACAGTAAGTACAGGCCACAAAAGAACAACAGACAATAGAAGCATAGTCTTCTCTGAGACAAAGCAAACAAAGGCCTCTTGTCGAACCGACAATTAAAACGCACAACGATGACACAAAAGGGGCCCCTTCGCGTAAACGATGAACATCTCACTGAGCAAAAGGTTCCCCTTCAATGTTCTCTAACCGATGACGCATTCTGCCGTCCTTAAAAAAACAAACAAACCAAAAAAAAACACACAAGCATATTATATGAGAGCTGCTCCACAACAAAGTACAAAGCGTTTTGAAGGGGCCATTCGTAGATAATACGTTGACTTTCACAGTTGGAGTTGTCAGCCCCACTCCCTGCGTGTGCACGCGCGAGGAGGAGGACGTCCACTGAATGTTAATGAAGATGCAAATGCTCTCTAATCAGTAAAGTGTCACCCGGAGCTTAGTCGAATGCAAAAAGATCCGTCTGGTCTGGTGCGAGCTGGAAAAAACCCCGTATGGAGAGAGATGACTTTCGTCCAAATACATATTGTGTAATCATAATATTTGATCCCTTAATATCGCAAAACAAACGGATTTCGTCCAGACGATGTTTGACCGCCGGCATGTTTAAAACTCACCGTATGAGCGGGATTTATTTTCAGATTTATTATGTCAGCCTGTCGTCTTGTGAGACTAGGCGTAGCTTTTTCAAAGTCTTTGTTTGTTGATGAATAATGTTTGATGTGAGCTGGGGGTTTTTCCCCCCATAAACTGACTCTGGAAGAGGGGTGGTTGTCTGGAATGTTTTGACAGGAAGCAGCCCAGGACAGAATCCTGCTCTAGCAAAAGGACATTTCCACAAATACAGACAGACAAACAAGACACACACAGACACACATCCACGGAAACGAACAAACACACAGACAAGGAAACACACACACACACACACACACGCACACACACACCTGAGTGGCCTGTTTGGCTGTCGTCTTGCGTCTCTCATCGCTCACAGCTTTATCTCGGTAACCTTTATCTTGTCCAGTGTCTGGGGACAGTGGAACACAGCCAACCCTGTCCTTCCCTCACCAGTTCCCCAAGGCCCGAGTGTCCTTCTCATTAACTCTCATTAAACGTAAATCAAGTTTGTTACATCACAAGCATTATTAACATATTTTACGTTATAATTTCCTGTTATTACTACGATGATGATTTGAAGCAGCAGCGGTGGTAGTAGTAGTCAGAGTATTAAAATATAATCATAGTATTAAAGCATAAAAAAACATGTTTACATTTTCTCCTCAATGTTCTAATGTGAAATGAAGAGAAATGAATGCATATTAGGAAAATGGCTCCAGCCTCATCAAGAACATTGCTTTCAAAGAACTAAACCAGGTTCAACCTCTCCTATTTTTATTGCTCTGGATTAGTGTCTCAGTGTGCAACTGACATATCTAATTTACAAAATTGAAATGTGATGACCCACTCGGAAGAACTGCACACGTTCCACTCACTTGGTAGATTAAAATAAACATTTTGCCTTGACGTTATCGAGGTTCCACGTTACAGTTACGAACAAACTAGCATTCCTAGAAATCTTTGGCTTTTAGAGCTCACCTCCCTTATATCTTTGTTTCAAATCCCATTACTGTACAAGGTCTATGGCATTTATCTAGGATCTGTCTCTTATCTTTTAGGGATGTATATATCGTGATGCCTTCCTGCCTAACTCAGTTAAAAAAAAATCCTCTGAGGAAAACATGGTCTTTTCTACCGTAAAGCAAATTACTTCCTGGCCAGGGAGCCGACTAATTGCTCCAAAATAGGCAGTGATGACATCATTTAACACTATGCTTCTGATTGGCTGGGTTCAGCTAAAGGTCGCGTCTTTGTGTCAAGTTTAAGGCCAGGAGCTGTGCGGACAGCCCGACAAGCCAAGATCTACGGCCCTTTTCTCTGAGTGTTCTGTCTCAGCATTCCCGACCTGTCACCGGCAGGCATTAACAATGGAGATTTAAGGCGGTGTCAGCGACCCTCGCCCGTCCCGTCCCACGATCGGCCCGGGTGTCGTAGATCTGCCGACGGAGGGTAAACGACGGGCCCTTACACGAGGCAGCGTCACTCGTCCTCCGGGAGGTCAGCCGGGGCCCCTGTCTTTTCCACCGTTGTCCTCTACCTTTTTCTTTTTTCTTTTTGTTTTGTTTTGTTTTCTTGTGTTCCAGATGGCTTTGTTCTTTTCATTCTCGCTGAGTTGGGGACTTATTTCTTTGGGTGATTTAGTTCATCACCTTACTCGTTCCCCATGCCCCTCCCTCTGTCTATCAAGGGTCAAGACCAAATGAACAATTCAATGTGGTAGTGCACATACTAGTTTTTTATGCATATGTTAACCAGGTTAAACAGCAAGATATTCAGCTATAATTCAGTTGTTGATTAAATTATATTGTTGCAGGTTGTGCAACGCAAGGGAACTGCATTGAGCTTACAGGGGGTGGGGGGGGGGGGGCTGGGACGGTTGGGTGAGAAGCATACGACTCTCTCTGGGGTCCAGCTGAAGAGCAAGCAGCAGCAGCAGAGAGGTCGCGCTGGAGCCGGGGGGGCTCTCTGGGGTGATGGGGTTTGTGTGGTGTGGCGGTAGTATAGGGGACACCCAGCCATCCTGCACAGCGCACATCGGACGCCTTGACATGAGCAATACATAGATTGGTGCGTTAGACAGGTGTTTGTGTGTGTGTGTGTATGTACTTGTGTGTGCATGTGTGTATGTGTGTCCCACATAGAGCGTCCAGCCGCGTGCCCTTCAGCATATGCAGCCCAGGGCAAATACCTATATGTCAGCGCCCACGCAGGGGTCTGCTTCTGGAGGTCAGCGTGAATGAGAGAAGGCTGATGACTAGGGTGACCGGTGGCCACGGTAACCGGAGCGCGGGTCCGGTCAAAACCAGTTCACACAGGGAGATGGGGTTACGAGTTGAGGGGTGGTAAACCGCACGTAGTGTACACGGTCTACTGGGGATGGGGGTCGGGGGGGGGGGGGGGGGCAACAAAGGGGGCATTGCAGGG
>JAVQJS010157345.1:0-10312 GCA_036024795.1 Galaxias rostratus
ATTTTTCTATGTTTGGGGAGAGGTGGCTTTGTATATGGCTTCACACACACACACACACACACACACACACACACACACACACACACACACACACAGCTCTATCAGCCATGCCCAAAACCTCTGGTGGAATCTCAAAAGTACACAAGCTAACCAACGTGACAGTTAAGACCATCTCAGGAAGAGGCAGTTGGAGCTTAAAGCGACTACATGCAACTTTAATTAACGGATGATTAATTCCTTTCTATAGTTTGCACATTGTAATGTCTATTGGAGAATGCCAAACTATTTGTTGAGATCGGCCCTTATGTCTCAACATTTATACATTTTGTACAAATTCAGGCAAAACTGTGATAAATTGCTTATGGCGCAAGGAAGTGTGTCACTAAATCAGGAAGAGAATGTCAAACGTTGTATATAGTTGTTGATGATGCTCACAACATGCGGTGACCACAAGCATTCTGCATGTCTCCTTTAAGGAAAAATAATTAAACTAAGCAAATGGTAGGAGGTCCCACAACAAACTGTATACAGATGCTTTAATTCACAAAAACAGAAACATGTTTGTTTTTAATTAGCTTTTTTTTTACCATTTTCTTCAAACAAACTATGGTTTGACTGGGAGAGGAAGGCTTAAGGAAGGTTAATGCTTGAATCTAGAGTTACTCACGCCATGCATTCAGGCTCGTCTTCAGCAAGGAAGTGGTATGTACGGTTATCTGAAAGAGAGAGAACCGTTTGGACTCGCGACAGAAAGTCTGAACGAGTCTTATTCCAAAGCATCCATCTGTATGCACAGTGTGTGTATGCGTGTGTACGTTTTTTTGATTACACTGTGTGTTCGTAGGTTTCTTACGGGAGATGAGGTTGAAGCACTTCTTGTCCTCAAGGCTGGGTTTAACCTGGCAGGTTAGGAGGTTGAGCTTGGCCGGAGGTTTGTTGGGCTGGGAAAGGTCAAGGTTGAGAGCAAAAGAGGGGAGCTGTGACAATAAGCATTACAGATTATGCAGCTATCTATCACACACACACACATACACACACATACACACACACACCCCCCCCCCACACACACACGCACACACACACACACCGATGAGGGCATGGCGAAATGGCCAGACAGCCAGAGGGAGCCCTGTTGCCGTAATGAAATGATAACACACTCTCCTTGCCATGCAGTGGGAGTGGTGTGGACTCACCGTCCCATGGGCAATGGTGAGGTAACAGTTTTGCACCGTGCACTTCCTCTTCTGCCACATCCTCCTCAGCCTGTCGTACAACACACACACACACACACACACAGAGTGTCAAACAGACCGCCCTGAAATGACTGTGATCAGGAGAGATTCAGGAGGTCTTCAGAAAGAAAGGGACAGTGGGGAGATCCCCGTTAGTACCCATCACTCTTCTTGTAGAGGAAGCCACTCTTCTCTGTCCCATACTGCTTGTTCCCCTGCAGCTGGTGCATGCTGTAGGCGGCCTGCCTGCTTATCGAGTCCTGGAGGACACACAAACACACACACACACACACACACACACACACACACACACACACACACACACACACACATAGGGCTCCCAACTTTTGCTGTAACTAAAAGACTATCACACTGAAGCATACACACATGCAAGTATGGGCTAGATGCATGACACAGGCCAAAGTGTGGGATGGCTAGTCGATGACATGCTGGTGCTTAACAATGCTGGGTTTCATTATCTCCTATCCTTGTAAAAACAAACAACTGTTTTCATTTGACATGCATCCCTAAATAAACATTTTTGTTTACGACCAATATCAGAAGAGGCTTCACTCACAAGCACTAATGAAATTAAGACAATACATTAACTTTAGATGCGACTACAACCTCTAATAAGTCCAAAATGAATTTGCGCATGCAAACAAAGCCCAAGCACAGCGCATTTGTCACACTGCATTTCACACACGGCACAGCACAGCCGAGCATAACCCATGTCAGAACACACAGAACTCACTCTCCGCGCCTGTGGGATGAGAAGCCGTGAAATCAAAACCACTCAGTTAGAATACACAACCACCAGCCCTGCTTGAGAACAACAACAAAACTCCTATTGGAATACAGGCTATTTTCTGCTGATCTGTATTGACCCAGAATGTTCCTTACCCAACCATTATTTCATACCCCCTGCCAGTGGTCTGTAAGTATGAACTCCAAACCTATAATACACTATAGGTCATGAGTCTGGCAGAGTGTCTTCCCTGTGTCCGGTGGGACAGCATAGGCCCTGTCAGGGAGGAGGTCCTACCTGTTCCTGCTGCACCGAGGGTCGGAGCTGGTCTCTGAGGGAACACAGCCGCCTCTTTTCCTCGTCGTGCCTCTGCTTGATCTGAACACACGCGCACACCCACACACCCACACACCCACACACCCACACACCCACACACACACACACACACACACACACACTACTAGAATCAGCCCATACTCCCACCAATGTTTTTACTAATAGGATCGTATACACACCTATACACACACACACACACATTCCTCCCTGCACATCCCATGTCATGAATCAGCTGGTCATTCACTGTGACACTCAGTCCTATGCAATGGAAAGATGCAGGGTAGACGTGTCTATGAGCATAGTAACAGGCTGTGTAACTGACTCACGGTGGCCAGGGCTCCTGTCAGGTCCTCCATATACTGCCTCATCCTCCCTGAGGTTGCCACACACTCCTGCAGGAAACTGACACACACACAGGCACATGGTCAGATCCTATTATTCAAGAATGAGCCTGTGTGGGTAAGTGTGTATTTGTGTGTATGCGTAAACCTACTTGTACTGGGAATGGTAGTGTTTGATGAGATTCTGCAGCAGATCCACGCCTCTCTTGGTTTTAATCTCGTTCACTTTAATGAGGAACTAGAGGGAGAAATGTAATGTAATGAGAGAAGAGGCATAGGGTAACATGTAATTGTGGAGGGTTGTCTCATCATGCATGAACACACCTGCACACACACACACACACACACACACACACACACACACACAGAGGTATTCTCTTTCACCTCACACATGTGCATCTGGAAGGTCCTCCTCTCCTTCTCCAGCTCCTCAGCAATCTCGCCTCCACTCACCTCCGTGCGTACCATCCCATACTGCTTGGCCAACTCCCGCTTCTCCTTTTCTATCTTATTACTGATGCGCGCACACACGCGCGCAAGCACGCACGCACGCACACAAGCACGCACACACACACAGACACACACACACACAAACACACCATTATTGGTTGAATACCCAGTACTGTGTTAGCTGGTGGTGTGTATTCTGGTAACACATCAGTTGTCTCCCATCTCCATTCACACACTGACAGTAGGGGAACGGGAAGTGGTGGCTCAGAGCAGCTCATTACCATGTACTCAGTGTGCTCAGCTAGAACTGGAACCAAGGGCATACCCACACATC
Source organism: Galaxias rostratus (assembly GCA_036024795.1). Lineage (NCBI taxonomy): Eukaryota > Metazoa > Chordata > Actinopteri > Galaxiiformes > Galaxiidae > Galaxias > Galaxias rostratus. Next base: position 3,442 of record JAVQJS010157345.1, read on the forward strand.
TAGAAAACCTCAACAAATCTGAACCAAAAAGGATTTGGGGGGATTTCAAATGGCAGGACCAGTACTGACTGAAATGACAAACCCTGTTGATTCAACTGGAACCCACAGGGCTCCCCTGGGTCATAGTGTCCTTTGGTAGCCACACTTAATGGACTGACATTAGCCTATCCTCACGAGACACAGAGAACGGGACAGGGCTTGTGGGAGAGGATTGGGCCATGTAAACATCTCCATGTCTGTGTGGAGACCAGCCAACAGCGAGGGTGAGGTCTGGTGCTGACACTGACACCGTTCAGACAGGGAGGCGGCTTCTGAACCTAGTGGTGAACCACAAACCAGGAGCACAGGGAACAGAAGAGTTAGGTCTGGTGCTGACAATGACACCGTTCAGAAAGGGAGCTGCAAAACAGGCAGAGCAGCTGAAAAGAGAGTGGCAGGTACCTATGCTGAATGGAAAGCAGAGGGAGCAGTCAGAATGACCTCTAGTCCCTAAACAAAGGTGGAGGACGCAGGGGAAACGGTCAGAATGACCTCTGCTCCCCATACATTATACACCAGCTAAGATGACGGTTTCTTCTTCCTGCTGGACCCTGCTGGTCACTGAAAGACGAGACTAAGAGGAAGGAGGTAGTTGGACAACGTTTGATATCTGAGATTTGTGTGACCACTACCACAAAATGTGTATATTGATTACCGTCATTCTTCATTAGTTCTGTACCTCTCTGCAGATCCAGGGTCAAGAGAAGATTTTAATCAGATCTAAGCACTAGCTTTAGTAATAATAAAAGATTATATTTATTAAGCGCTTTTCAAAACACTCAAAGATACTGAAATAGCTTTGAAGCTAGCTTTACCAACAATGTGTACCGTGGACCAGTGTAAATAGCTCTGACAACTGAACCAACAGCTCTGTTCCCTGGCGTTGCATGCAGGGGAGGGGGCGTCGTGCGGTCGAGTTTGGCTAGCCGTTAACTCTGGACCCTGAACCCTCCCCCCTATAGCTGGTGTCCCAGACATCCACCCACTCCGCTCCACACGGGAAAGGAAGCACACAGAAGCTGGAGGTCTTTCTGCTGAATGGAGCCAGCTGCTTGTGTCACATCCGACCCAGCAGGCCATGGGAAACTATGAATGTCATGTCCTGTTAGGCGACAGGGCTCCATCGTATCCAGGGGGTGCATCTCGTTAGGACATCCCACGCTGTAAACGTACACACATATACACACACAGTCACACACATACAAGTACACAGGTAGGAACGAGAGCCCTTACAATCGGCTCTCATAGTCCCTCCAGGCTTTGTCAAACGGCTTTTTCAGATCCTGCCAGAGAAGAAAGAAGGACAGAATGAAAGAAGGTTTTGAGGCAGGAATCATACCATCACATTCTACTGGCCTGAACCAATGACAGCTGAAGCACTGGGCTGCACAATTACCCCTTTGACCTCCCTCAGGTCCCCTTTGACCAGAGAATCCAGGAAGAAGTTAATGTTGTGGAGCATGCTCTTCAGCTAGGAAGAAGAAGGAAGCACAAACACAAACACAGGCACAAAACAAGAAAGACAGAGAGACCAAGTAAACAGCGATGAGTGACTTTGAATCCATATCAGTGCTTCATGAATCTGTCTTTGCTTTAGTGAACATTCCTCCACTGCCTTCATATCACAGACAGATCATCAACATTCCTCCACTGCCTTCATATAACAGACAGATTATATATATTCCTCCACTGCCTTCATAGTACAGCCAGATCATCAACATTCCTCCACTGCCTTCATAGAACAGGGTGGAGAACAATGGTTCTCACATCATCTACATTTCACTTCCTACCTCTTTCTCTTTGTCTAGCTTCTTCCTTTCCTGAATCCATCTCTCCATCTTTTTCTCCCTTCTTCACTCCCTCCATCCCTCCCTTTATGTCTCCCACCATCACTGTCTCAATCCCTCCCTCCCTCTCCCTCTCCCTCTGCCCCTCACCAGGTTCCTCATGGGCGTCAGCAGTTCCTTTGAGAAATCAGCAAAGCGGGTAAAGGCTGATGCTACTTCCTCTTCCCCCTTCGACTGGCAGTTGTAGGACAGCTTCTCCATGGAGCTGATGTACTGCTCTAGGTGAGAGATGTGGTCTGGGGAGACAGTGGAGACAGGACCCACAGATGGAAGGGGGCAGCATCAGAAAGAGTGTTCTGTGGGATGTGTTAGGGTAAAACAGAGGCACCGGTTCTGTGCTCTTACCTTGACCTGAAGCAAGTTTGGCTTTCGCTGATTTCTTCATCTTCTGAAGCACCATTCTGTCGCTGTCCAGAGCCTGTGACACAGACAGGAGTTTTAGACACCCGTCAAACCCTCAGTGGACACCTCAGATGGATGTTGGCTGATAAGTGTTAGTCCCTTCATACATACTCAGGAAGAAGCAGTTGGTTTGATGTGCTTGTGCTTGTTCTTGTGTTTCTTTGTGTCTGTTTGTTTTTCTGTCAGTTTGTGTTTGGGGGGCTGTCTGGGTGCTGTGTTAGCTCTACTATCATGGTTGGATGCCTGCTTCCTTCCTGTTTTCACTAGGCCTAATTGACCCACCAATCAGGAAGCAGCCTCTCCTCAAGGTTTTGTGGGTTCTACAGATAAACGCGTACCACAAGTCAGTTATGGCCCAAAAAAAGACTCCTGCTTCTCACTGCTTTGACTCTCTCTCTCCCTGAAATTGATAATCAAGCTTCAAACACAGTAAAATAATACTAGGTTGAGAATATTGTTTACATAAATGAGCATTTGTTCACCTTAAACCTAGAACAGGTGCCTAGATTGACACGTTTCCTCGTCTTAAACCTAGCCCAGGTGGCTCTACTGACATCTATAGGCTCCGTTTGCCATTCAGCTAGGTAACGCTTGTCTAAAGCATTCGTTTTTAAATATGCATGGGACATTTATCAGGGTTATACAGTGATGGCAAGGTAATGTATTAATAGCATGGTGGTGTGTACCAGAAATAGACCAGATAAAATAATTTAAGTAACACTGAGCACCATTGAAACCGATATGCTGCACATCATCCTGAGACCTGCCTATCTGGAGCTTTAGTTAGCCCCCGGCTGCGGACCCACAGAATGGCTACCTCTAACCTACGACCCTTCTGCCAGTCCAGGACCAGTGTTCTTTTCTTAAGTTGACAGTGCAATTACACGCCCAAGACACACACACACACACACACACACACACACACACACACACACACACACACCTCCACAAACAAACACACACATCCTGTCTCGGTGTAAACACGCTACACACCCCAGGGCTTTCCCTTCAGCCAACATTCTTCCTCCCAACCATGAGAAAGTCTGACTAAAGTGCTACGTCACCTTTAGACTGTCTGACTAACGGCTAAACTACTACATCACCTCTTGACCGGCTGGCTAACAACAAAACTACAACATCACCTTTAGACTGCCTGGCTAACAGCTAAACCACAACGTCGCCTTTAGACTGCCTGGCTAACAACAAAACTACAATGTCACCTTTAGACTGCCTGGCTAACAGCTAAACTATTGTATCACCATTAGACTACCTGGCTAACAGCTAAAGTACTACGTCACCTTTAGACTGCTTGGCAAAGAACAAACTAACAGCAAGTCCAAAGGGAGCATCCCATTATACTTTTGCAGTTGAAACCACTGTGGTGCTAACATCCAGGTGTGCCAACTAAAGTCCCCCATCTCTGGGGCACTCAAAACAGCAGCAGTGGGTGACCACTCAACATATCTTACTTTTTAAAACTGAAAATAAAGTTTCTAGTACAAAGGCAGACACATATCTTATTTTTTATTCCAACAAATAAAAGATACAAAGGTTGTAGTTGGTTTGCCTTTTTTTTTATTTGTCCCACATGGGCCCCCATATGCAATTGTACTGGCTAACCTACTGATTGGCTGATTGGCTAGCTTGCAGCCTGGCTCGTTGACTGATCAAGTGACTGCCTTGTCTTATTTGGGTGTATATACAACTGTCTGGCTGATAGCTGTCTTTGTCTTTATCAGCGCCTGTGGTCAAGTCGACTTCCCCGTTTCTATGGAAACGACTTCCCCATTCAGCATTGAGTCATCTCCCTCTCCTCTGTTTTCTCTTCCTCCACACCTCCCCTTCCCCTCCCTAATCATAGATAATTACCCTATTCAGACCAATAGAGCTACACTCTTCTTCTCCTACTAGCTCCCAACTCCCAATTGACCCAATATTTTTAAGAAAAAATATTGGTGTAGTTACGAGGGGGAAATCAGAAGGATCTTGAGTTTTCTAAATTGACTGGGTAAAGTGGGCATACATTTTCATTGAGCACAGGACCGCTTTCTACGGCCCTCTAAAAAACCTAGTTGAGCTCCACATGTCTTTTTCCCCTCCAGCAGGGAACAAATGAAATGGCCATGCATTTCACAATCCAGGGACTGACAGATGTCGACACACAACACAGAAAGGGGAAGGTGCAGCACAGACAGACAGACAGTTGACTTCAGCTCGTTGTCTGTCCATGTGAAAGCCACTAACGGATAGAGTTAGCACTCTGTCTCTGGCTGCTCCTTCACAAACTGCCTCTCTCTCTCTCTCTCTCTCTCTCTCTCTCTCTCTCTCTCTCTCTCTCTCTCTCTCTCTCTCTTCTCTCTTTCATCACTTAATGTCTCTTTCTCTCTGTTAACAAATTATTAACAACCCCCATTGCATAATGTTGTTAATATATTTGAGCTCCACCTTTATGAGCTCGATAGACACACTGATGATACATTTCTGCATAAATGGGGATTCTGCAATCGAACCCATTACACGCTAAAGGGTGCAGCGAAGGTTGCTGGTCTTTGGTGTGCAGCTGGTTTCTACATGTAGTGTGAGGGGAAAAAATCCCTGACTATGCAGACTAGCACACGCACACACACTAACTCTCTTTCTCTCTCTCTCTCTCTCACACACACACACACACACACACATACACATACACACACACACATATACACACACACACACACACACTACACGGAGGGAGGGGGGGGAGTCCATACTCAGCAGACTCACAGTCTTTGTTCTCGGTTGATAGCTGACTCTCAACTCAGCTGGTTGACTAGGTGCTCCCAGAGAGAGGGGGAAACAGTCAGATCGTTAAGAGAAATGTACAGTACAGCTTGCCCAGTGTCACATCCACATGTTTTTCTCCCATTTAGTCCAGACATAGACTATTTGACAATGGAAACAGGTTTGTCAAAGAAATAAGGATATTGTGCTTCTGGCCCACATAACAGATGAGCTGTTTGGTATAATTACATTACGATGCAGTTCCCAGGTTGAAACATACCAACATAACTGTCCCTTGTGCCATCAAACCCACTGCACTTCACCTTAGTTTGTGACTGCGTTGATACAGAGCTGTTATGGGCCACTCTCTGTCACCACCTTGCTTTGTACAACACCTGCTCTGCGGCTGGAAAGCTTAAAAACTCTGTGATAAAGACATTTGTACCTTAGGCTCAGGTAGTCTGCTTATTTAGGCTACCTGTACCAAGCGGATGGAAACATGTCCAAGGATTCCCTTGATAAGGACAATAAAGACTTTGTGCAAAATGATTGCTGTCAGCTGAAATAATATTGTAGTCAGGCGATGCTGTAATAATGGCAACTGGCTTACAAATAAATACTATGACCTAAACAGATTCTATGCAGGCTTACTGTCCCCCATTCAGCCAGTCAGGGATATACTGATCTAGTGTCCTACTCACTCTCTGTGTGCTGCTGCGCGGACTGGCCAACAAGAACTACTGATTTCCCTGGTGAATTACTCTTACTTCAGTGGCTTGCACGTGCGCACACACACACACACACAAACACACACACAGACACACACACAATAACGGTTTCTCTCTCCAGCAGTGCCAAGTGATCCGAGACAGAACAGTGAGATAACGGTACCTACCGGCTACTGCTCCTACATCTCCCCCCAACAAACAGCTCATAGACACACACACTCTCACACATACAGTTACACTCACATACACTCATACAGTGCAGCAACGTTCCACTAAATCAAGGCCAGAGACTGAGAGATAGCCTATTAAGCGTTTGAGTGCCATTCAAATGATCAACTCTGTATCACAGCCACTAAGTTTGGTGACAGGGTGTTCCTGTGGGGTCGTATTTATAGACTCAACTGCTACATAGCCTTAGAGGCATACACTAGAAGGATATTCATCTGGACTTCTTGTCTCTCTCTCTCTCTCTTTCTTTCTTTCTTTATGTTTATTTGAAAATGCTTGTCAGTATTTATCTCCCCCTCTCTCATTATTCCACATCTGACAAAGGCTTGCTTTTTACTCAATCCTTTACCTTTTCTTCTTCTATTGTTATTGTTTTTGTTTCTCATTTTAGTTTACTTTTTGAAGTCATTCCCCACTCCTGGAAAGTACCCTCTCCCCAATAATCTAATTGATGTGTTTATTATTCTCTCTCTCTCTCTCTCTCTCTCTCTCTCTCTCTCTCTCTCTCTCTCTCTCTCTCTCTTTCTCTCTCTCTCCACGACTTTACATATTAGATTAACAGATCAAAACCGTGCTGCAACACCACCGGCGGATTATCCAATCCAGCTTCAGTAATTAATCAGACATTTGTTCCAACCCATTGGATTGGCTAATCCCTAGACAGAGACAGCAGAGAGTATTATTCTGCATCACTAGGAGCATATGCCTGATCCACAGCCGGGGGTGGGGAACAAGTTCCTCTGACGAAGCATCCCAACAGAACCAAGCAGTCCACCTGCTCTGGCTGCTTCTCTCTCTCTCTCTCTCTCTCTCTCTCTCTCTCTCTCTCTCTCTCTCTCTCTCTCTCTCTCTCTCTTTCTCTCTCTC
>JAVQJS010157360.1:0-14631 GCA_036024795.1 Galaxias rostratus
CTCTGACACACACACACACACACACACACACACACACACACACACACACACACACACCCCCACACAGAGAGAGAGAGAGAGAGAGAGAGAGAGAGAGAGAGAGAGAGAGAGAGAGAGGTGAGTTTCCAATGAGATCTATCTCTACTGCTGTCGAACTAACCAAGGCCAGGCTGTGGGTCTGGGGGTTTTATAGAGACTGAGGAGAACGGTAGCTCATAGGAACACACACAGACCAACAGAGAGAGAGAGCGAGACAGAGCGAAAAGCCAGAGCCAGAAAGTGAAAGAGAGAGAGAGAGAGAGAGAGAGAGAGAGAGAGAGAGAGAAAGAGCCGGAGAGAGTCTAACCCCACCCAGGGGGTCCCATCTGAACATCAACCCCTAATCAGGCCCACAGCACGGGCAATTTCTGAGAGGGAGACCCCTGGATGCACAGGCCGTGTGAATCTCCTGCTCCTCCCATTGCCAGGGGTTTATGGACTGTGATGGTCTACGCGGAAAGAACGGGTGGTCGTTTGCATAATGGCGGTTTCTGAAGACCTGCAGGCCTCACACCTTTATATATGGAAGTCGAGAGCTGATGGACTATTAGTATAAAAACTGCAGATCATTCACTTTATTAGTGGCATTCAACATTTTTATTCATTCTTTTCAGCGCTCATGTCGCAACTCCACGTGAAATATATTATTTATAAAATGATGGCCAATTCAACTATTCAACTGGGTGTGCTGTTTAACTACTGGGGACATTCTGTCCGTTCTCCTGGAATGCCAAACCCCTACAGCATTATATATTGCATCATAAAATCCAGTTTAAACGTTTAACGTTATCAATTCAAGAAAGACGCCTAGAAATCCGCTGCTTCCACACTGAGAGCCCGTTCCAAGAGGATAATTTAATTGTCAGCCGGAGACCACATCCCAACAGCCCGCCTGCCAGAAAAGAAATTTTTACGCGTGAGGCGATCGGATGCCCCACCACGCCATGGCGCTCGCCACAAAACGGATCGTTTTTCGGAAGGACATTTCGCTGGGAGATGGATGTTCCCGGCGGTCCTTGGCAGCTCCACCAGACACTGTGTGCAGGACGGCAGTTCACTCCGAGTTCCACCAGTGAGGGTCTGGGAGAAAGGCAACGACAAAACCCGGGCTCACGGGTCACACGCGTAAACACCAGTTAGACGTTTTAAGAACTTACACAACGTCCCAACAGAGAGGTTATAATAATAATAACAATAAAATGAATATAGTAATATGAAAATACTAATAATAATACAGTTTTATACTTAAGAAAAAAAGAGGGTTTCTCATATGAATGGGCCATGAGAGTGAGCTCCCCTGGCTCCAGACCCCGCCTCTGTGTGACTCAGAGCTGGACGGTAGCTTAATAGCCCTGTGTATAATTACAGAGCAGGGGCCCTGGGCAGCGTTCCATCTATTGGACTTTTCAAGTGAGCTGGATCCGCCGTCGCCGCTGTCAGCTTCGCTCCGCCGGGATTTGGGCTGGGCCTCGGAGCCTCGCGGTGCCACGGATGTTACACGCACAAAGCCCGTCCCATTCTCCGGGGACGCCAGGCACACTGGTGTCTCAAACACTCCGGGGAATTCAACCGAACCTGTTGGGGTAGCCCTGGGGCTCTGGGGAGTGTAAGGGCCTGGCGAGTTCGAATGGGGCTCCGCAGTGACTAAGCTGATTGGATGAGGAGAGAGGAGAGAGAACCCCCCCCCCCCCCATCAGAACGTGGAGCAGCAGGGCTCCGTGAGGCCGGTTCCCAGCAGCACTTTCTCCGGAGCCATGTTTTAATAACGTACACTCTGCGAGCTATCTGATTGGCTGTTCCTCGTGTTTGGCCTTCGGCATGGAGGTTGTTGTTCTCTCTCTCACTCTCTCTCTCTCTCTCTCTCTCTCTCTCTCTCTCTCTCTCTCTCTCTCACTCTCTCTGTCTCTCTCTCTCTCTTTCTCACTCTATCTGTCTATATCTCTATCACTGTTTCTCTCTCTCTCTCCCCCTCTCTCTTTTGCTGTGTCTCTCTCGTTCTGTCTCTCTCTCTGGCAGTGGAGGGCCGTGTCGGTCGCAACATCCAATACCCCATATTATGGGTAGGTGGCCAAGCCAAACAGACACGTTTAATGGCTTTTGACTCTCCAAGATAAAACATTAGCATACGAGGGGCCGTGCCAGGCGTCCATTTTGCCGTGCTACGGTGAATGTTTATGTCTGTGTGCAATTGAGCGTCCCCCCCCTCCCCCCCAGCTCACCATGTCGCCCCGTTTGGCCCTCTCCTACACTTCCTCACCGTTTTGACTTTGTGCACCTGGACATCCCTCCTCTCCCGTTACATGCACACACACACGCCTGCGCGCACGCACACACACACACACACACACACACACACACACACACACACACACACACACACACATACACTTACATCCTGACTCGGCTCCCCGCTTCCCTGTCATTGCTGTTCTTTTTTTTTACCCCCCCTCCCCCAGGCCTCTTCCCCCAGGCCTTCCCCTTGACAGTGTGGGGCTGAGACGGGAGCCGTGGTAACCGGCGCGTGCGTTAGGCGATAGCCCCCCTGTGTGAGTGCTAGTCTGGAGCTGCCTGTCCGCCGGCCCATTCCCGGTCACTCTATCCATCTTTGGCCGTGCGTCCTCCAGTGCCTTGTATAAATCATCCTCAATGTACTGCAGGACTAGGAGACCCCAACCCCCTCCTTTTCTCTCGCTGTCTCTCTGTCTCTCTCCTCCGCCAATCTGGTATTAGTTTTACCTCGCCTAATGAATACGGGGCCAAACGCTTCTGGATACACGAGAGCCGCATGTCTTGCAGATGTACTATAAATATGTTTAAACGAGCCGGCCTGTTTGCAGAGGGGAGGTCGCGTCCGGCAAAAAAATAAAAAAATAAATAAAAACGCCCTGAGGAACAAGAGGAAGGTGTGGGGGTGGGCGCGTGGGTGGGGGCGGGTGGAGGGGGTGTAGCGGAATGTTGGCCGGGCCAGAGCGTCTGTATTGTCTTTAGCGCCTACAGAGGGTCTGCTTCCAAGACAAACGCTCCTTACAGGGATTTAACGTTCCCGGCCTTGGTCCAGCAGCTCTCCCTGGACACGCTGGGTGGACTTCCAGACGTTCCTCCCAGCCCCGGGCCCTGGAACCGGGCTCCTGGTTTGATGAGCAGCTCGATCAGACTTGATGGAGTGACAGACACGGTTAGACGAGGGAGGCAGGGGAGGCTTGAGGGTCCTGAGGGTCACATAGAGACCAGTCGAGTGGAGGTCTGAGGGCCACGTAGAGACCAGTCGAGTGGAGGTCTGAGGGCCACGTAGGGACCAGGGAGGTGGAGGTCTGAGGGCATTGTGGGGAGCAAGGAGGTGGAGGTCTGAGGGTCACATAGAGACCAGTCAAGTGGAGGTCTGAGGGCCACGTAGGGACCAGGGAAGTGGAGGTCTGAGGGCCACGTAGGGACCAGGGAGGTGGAGGTTTGAGGGCCACAAAAGGATCATGGAGGTGGAGGTCTGAGGTCCCCACAGGGACCAGGCAGGTGGAGACCAGCGGTGCCTGAGGGCCACACAGGGACCAGGGAGGAGGAGACTGAAGGTGCCTGGGTGCCTGACAAGTGGAAAGTCTAAACCAATGTGAAGGACTAATAATAATGGAGCTAATGACACAGTAGAGGCATAGAGGAGAGGGATCACTCACACACACACACACACACACACACACACACACACACACACACACAAACTCAGACACACAGAATCAGACATACACACTCACACACAGACACACTCTCATACACACGAACACACACTCACAGAACTAGACACACACAGACTAACCAAAGTGGAACACTCTATTTGGCATATTTCTGGGCTTTGCCCCAGGCGCTGCTACTCGATCCTATCCAACACACACACTCACACACACACACACACACACACACAAACACACATACACACCCACACTTTCTCTCCCCCTCGCCCTCTCTCTCTCTTTCTCTCTCTCGCTCTCTCTCACACTTACACACTCAGGCACACAGACACACGCTCTCTCTCGTCCTCTTTCTCACTCCGACTCACACACACACACACACACACACACACACACACACACACACACACTCACACACACAGCACACCACGGTGACAGCAGGTGGTGCGAGACATGTCAGCCTGTGACGGCTCCCTGGCAGACCCGGTGGCTCTAAAACGCTCTGCCCACGTCGCTCACATCCCTCGTTAGGGGCTTTTTAATGGCAGCCTTCACGTCACATATTACCGCTCCGCTCTCTCCCTCTCCCTCTCCCCGGCCGCAGCCGTTCCCATGTCTCTGCTCCCAGTGATCTCAATCAGGGACCTCCATGAAGGCGGCGGGCGGCAGACAACGGGAGCAATAAGAGCAGGGAGGAAATTGTCTTTCTGCCCCCCCCCCCTCACTCCCCTCCCTCCCTTCGGTCTCTCACGCTCCCCCCTTCTCTCTTTCTCTCTCTGGTTCTCTTTTCCACCTCCCCTCTTTTCTCTCCTCTCTCCAGCATCAGCGGCCTCCACCTCCCCCTTCCCGTTTTGGAGCTCCCTCTGCTGCTTTCCCAAACCCCCCCCCGCCTCTTCCTCTCCCGCCGCCGTATGGAGAAGGTGTTGGGAGCCCCGTCCCCCCACCCCCACTGACTATGGCTCTTCTACTCTCACTCTGAAGCCTACGAGCCTGTGGTTATTTCTATGTATTGGTGATATGTGTAATCACCCAGACCCTGCCCTCCTCTCTCCCCCTGTGAGGACACCTCCGGGCCGGGCATGCCAGACGCGTGGCCGTGGGCCCTCTCCGGACGCGGTGACGGGCGTGTGACGTCACATGCACCCACGCACGCCAGGAGCAGACAGACTGGCTTTGTTCCCACAGGACGGGTGGCAAACAGTTATCATGGGCTTAGCTCTGATCTGGGATCAGTGAGGGGATGTTGGCCGATAACGGCATTGTGATGAGGTATGATGTTTGGGTTTCTGAACGTCATTTTTATTTTTATGTTTTCCTTGATTGCGGCTGGTTGGGTTGGACGGCTCGCCCGCTAGCTGGTTGGTCGGTCGGTTGATGGGCTGGCTAGCTTGCGTTGACTGGCTGGCTAGCTGGCTGTCTCACTGGCTGGCTCGCTCTCTGGCCTGCCGAGCATGGAAACATCCCTTTGGAGTAGCGAGGCCCTGACAGAGCCTGCCTATGCGAAGCTATAATTAAGTGTCTTGAAAAATGCACCACTGTGAAATGGAGCCTTAATCCCGAGTCTTAAGTGGCTGTACTTTTCCTCTCGAGCGCTGGGAGTGCGCAGCGGACACGAGGAGCGGAGGGGAGCGGAGCGAGGAGGGAGAGAGAGACCAATTTGCCTCGTCCATCTTCTGCTTTGGCGCTGGTATCTCCTTACATCGAGCAGCGTGCGAGTCGAGCTGGTGTGTGTCCTCCGGGAATTCGGTTCGCGTTGCGGCACCGACTGGCGGCGTTTATTTACATGGACCGTCAACAATGGAAGCTGTGTGTCGTCTCTTTCCTAATGAGAAGTGGTTCATCAAGTACAGTGTGTGGGGCCTTCGTGAGTGTGTGTGTGTGTGTGTGCGGGTGTGGGCGTGTGTGTGTGGGAGTGGGCGTGTGTGTGTATGTGTGTGTGTGTGTGTGTGTGTGTGTGTGTGTGTGTGTGTGTGTGTGTGTGTGTGTGTATGCTAAGAGGCTCCAATGTGGTAGTTGGAAGTTGGCTGGCAAGAGAGCAGTAGGCAGTTTGTGTGGTCTAAGTGTGGGTGTGTGCCTGAGGTAATAGAAACCCTATTTTGGATCATGACTCTTTAAGCCTAATCCCTGAACCCAGCAGCATTAGCATTGTTCATGGACAGACGTCAATTACCAGCACAACAGCACTTATCTCTCTTCATAGCAAAACAACTAAGGGATTACCAACCGATGTTCCTTTTAAGACCAGAGCGCGTGTGTTTCTGGCTTCTGTTCAGTTCTCCTGCTATGGAATGATTCCAGAAATAGTGTAATTTATTAAATGAAGAACAACATTGAGGGAGAAAGAGAGAGAGAGAGACAGGGAGAGAGAAAGTAGTTCCAGCTGCAGAGCAGGAAATTAGATCTCTCCTTCATGCAGCATCCCTATACTTTGTCCATCACACCAACGTCAGAGTGCGCTCTCGTTGTCATCACAATGTCCTGTGTGATGTGTCAGCGCGATGACTTTACATCTGCGGCGCCGACACGAGGTGGAGTCGCCGGGCTCCAGAGCAGGGACCACCGAAAGGACGCGTGGCTTTGACTAAGCAGCGAGCTCAAACGCCGGCTCCTCCGCCTCCCCCCCCCCCCAACCCTAACCCCCCGCCCTCAAATCCACGGGACTTCAAACACTGGAAGGCAGCCTCACGGCAAGGCCGTCCCACCACTGACTGACAGGGAGCCAGACAGCCGGGCGCGCGGCGCGAAGGAGCAGGGACCTGGAAGACAGATGCTGAGCGCCGTGCCCGGCACAGGGGCAAAGCGGAGGCAGATGGGACAAACGGCCTTTGATGAGTTGAACTTGTCGGGGGTGAGGGGTTCTTAGACCCGGTTGTGAAGGGGGTGGGGGGGGGCGGGGGGGGGGGGTTGGCTGAGGCTGGGGCACAGCTGGAGGTGAGGCCCTGCAAACGCCCCCGCAGCTCATGAAAACGCCAAGAGGGAACGTGTTAATATTGAATCAATAGGCAGACTCCCAGAAAAGTCCTATCAGTGGAATTCAATAAATAATATGCTCCATTTCATCCTCGTGTACATGTCGGAAAAGGAACGTCGAAGCCAAAACGGCATTTGCGTTGGCACCGTTGCGTCAATCGTTCCGAATACCGATGTTTCATTGTTGGAAATTTTAGCTTTACTGCAAATCATTTCGGTGGTGAACGGTAGATGTTATCCGAGTTGAAACTCGACCCTTTGCTTTATTATCATTGCAGTTATTATCATTACATTTTAGTGAGGGCACATGTATCGCTAAAATCTGATTGAATTACAACTGCTCCCATGTATCTGCCCGTACATTGTGAGGCGATCTGTGGGAATGTTGGACAATGTGAACCACACTTTGGATTTTCGGAGCACAGAGGGAGGAAGTGTAATTCAATCATCCGTTTTTCATGGACGTGACGAGGTGCCAGATGCGTGTCAGTGCCTTCAGACTTTATACACCCACCCCACACACACATATCCTCTAACACACAGCCACCGCACATATATGTACACACATACACAAACAATTACAGACATTCACACGCACAGATTACACACACACATTACACACACACACACATACACACATACACAGATGCACACACACACACACACACACACACACACACACACACACACACACACACACACACACATACACACACACACACACACACATAGCCATAACCTGGTGGAGGTAGAGGTTGGTCAGGTACCAGGGTTCTATGAACTTTAAGACTTTAACTCCACCACCACAGATGTGCTCTACTCCACAGTCTTCCCCTAAAATAAGTCAAATGACCTGACGGCTGTGCCTCTCAGTCGTCTCTATCATTATAGAAATAGACCCTGGATATCAAAGGAGTCTGTTGTAAAGTCACAGCCATAAAGCCTGTTTGGGAGTAACGCAGGGGACGGCAGAAAGGCTGTGCACATGTTGTGGTGTGGCATTGGTGTTTGTGTGATGTGGCGCGGCCTTGACTCACTGGAGGACCGAGGGACGAGCGGGCCAGCAGGGAGGGATGAGCACTAGCAGAGAGAGAGAGAGAGAGAGAGAGAGAGAGAGAGAGAGAGAGAGAGAGAGAGAGAGAGAGAGAGGGCAGTGGAGAGGAGAGGAGAGGAGAAGGTGAGCAGAGGTTACTGAGGGGAGAGGATGCCCTCTACAGTAGACACACGAGGGGGCCAGTGGAGGCCTGAGAAAAGGAGTGTGAGACCGACATTCAAAGTTAAGGTGCATTTACACATTTTGACACAGGTCTATGGGAATACAGATTAGACAAATTAATTTAGCATACGTGTAAAGAAAAGAAAACTTTTCCAACTGAAAGAAATTAGTCTGAAAATAATTGAAAGTAATTTATGCAGTGCACTGTAGATTTAACTTTTTAGGTTAAATTTGTTTTCCCTATATCTGAAAAAAATTAATTGTGTAATAGGATTCTTCCCCAAAGAATGTATACATTTTAGTAGACTAAAATTACATATTTCTTATCATATTTTAACACCACTATGGAATTTTGCTTACGCACAATTATACATTTTGAGATGCCTAGAAGCTGGGTTTGTAAAGACACCTGAATAAATTCTCGATTATTGCATGTATTAGGCTTAATCTATCTTTTTTTATTTAATTATAAAAAAAGGTTTGGGGGGGTCAAAATCGTTTTAAAATGTGTTTTTATATTGCATGGAAAATGTAATTCATCCAGCTTATATAGGAAAAAAATATGTTTCATGGCTTGTACACACTTCAAGCAACACCTTCTATGTTACCTGTGGCTCCACAGAAGCTCTCCTAGCACCGGTTGAAACTAAATTCCCCGGATTCCCGCTTCTCTACCTGAGTCACAGGTCTCCGGTGACTCTTTCACTCGCGGAACAGCCCGCTTATTATTATTTCGCTTTCCATGCAGACACGCAGCTATTCTTTACCACATTGTTAGGAAAAGTATACGCACGGACTGAAGCGAATAAATGTAAAAGAAAACAATGGTATCTGTTAAATGTCATAGCCCATGGATTTTCAAGGACACTAAAATGTCGGTATGTATTCTGAACATTAATTTCACGCATCGTGTAGTGAAAGATAAACAAGCTGTACAGGGATCGGCGCAATAAACTTTGGCCAGTGTATGCAGCTATATGGCGTATAACCGTCGAACAGCGTATCGATTGAGTGTGATGCCTACATTATATCTGACTCCAGACACCACGTGTTGGAGACACATCAGTGCAATAATTGCTGTGCGCCCTCTATATAAACCACAAAACCATCAGAACGGGAAATCCAGGCCTCCAAACACTAACCACATTAACGACTACAAAACGGCCGCATTTTCCGCCTCCATCATCTCACCGGGAATTATTTTTCTACTAATGTCATTTTCTAATTCCACCAGCCTTTTTAAAACGCTAAATGTAAAACTTGTGGTTCGAGCGAGAGACGGTTATTCATGGCAAATGTAATTATTGACAGACTATAGCTATAGCTTGTCAAAAAGTTCTGCATATTAGCGGGCTAACCTACCTTTCTCCTCTCTTTTGAAAACTTTTTTGTGTACAGTATATAGCCCGCGGGTTCTGGGAGGGAGCTTTTCACCGCACAAAGACTTCAATGACGCACCTGGAGCTGCGCTTTGAGCTTTCAGTAGGAGAATGAGACAATAACTTCTTGAGCAGCAGACATCTGGATGGACTGTCGTTTTGTTCAAATTGACCGAGATAATAGCGCTTGCACTTTAATACAAACTATTTTTACACGCTCTCATGGGAACGCACATTGGAACGTTGAACGTCGATCTAAAAACGTCCAGGTCATCGAAAAACATCATCATGCGTTCAAGAGTGGTTTTCTAATGCGAGAGAAATTTATTTCGCTCGAAGGCGCACACTCAAGTCAGTGGAGGAGTGTGTTTTGTAACTGTTCACTGAGCAAATTCAATTTTCCGTTGGAAGAAGTGCAGAAGTTTTTCAGCAGCGGAGCCCCTTGAGTTTTTCCCTGAGACGGGTGGAGAGCTTGGGTGTGTTTGTTTTTGCTTTGGTCGCAGTGCCCTTTTCCTAATCCAAGCTGTTGTGATGCGAATTCCCGTAGATCCCAGCGCCAGTCGGAGGTTCAGTCCGCCGTCCAGTAGCCTGCAACCGGTCCCTGGGAAGATGAACGATGTGAGCTCTCCTACGGGTCAGTCGGACGCAGCTGTGCCAAGACTGCGTCCTCACGAAAACCGCAGCATGGCCGAAATTATCGCTGACCACCCGGCGGAGTTGGTACGGACTGACAGTCCCAATTTTCTTTGCTCGGTCCTACCCTCACACTGGCGATGCAACAAAACTTTACCCGTCGCTTTTAAGGTGAGCACAAACAGCTTTTTAATAACAAAATAAATAAATAAAAACGCGCTATTAACGCATTTGATGAAGGATTAATACGAAATGAAATGTATCAGTATATAAACAAACCAACAGTTAAATTCTCCATCGATTGGCTAGGTCAATAATTACTTATTCCCTATACTGCTGACCTAGAATTTTACCATATCTTTATAACTCAAGTAGACCTGTTTTCGCTCAATTAAACTCATATAATTGGTATGGTTCGTTGAATTAAGAACAAGTATGATTACATAAAAATACTATATACAACGAAATATCACATTACAGTTTTATCTCTGGTCATTTGCGTAATAAAATAAAAAATTTCTAATGTAGCAATTTTACCGTTATTTAATAGCATTGTACAAATATTTAAAGTGGCCTAATAGTAATCTAACGTTCGTAATTGAACAAGTCTTCATTATTATCAAAATGTTTTAGTTTTTCTCTCTCCTGTGTACCTATATTTAAAATATATCAAAAACAACTGTTTACTGAAATTTGCGAGTTCAGCAATACAGCCGATAGTAAATACTATAACTGGATTTTTTTTTTATTTAAAAAATATATTAATTCAGAGAAGCTGTCTAGTCTCTGTCAAAACCCTTTTTTTAGTAGGCCAAGCCTATAGTTTAAATGTAGCCATATTTGTAGCCTCATGTTGCATGTACTTGATGATTTGAGCTGCACTTTTGTTGATCTTCCACAGATGTTCTACGAATGAATAAAATATGTCTTTGTTCTGAGAAAAATATTTTAAATGAAACAAAATTGCGTGACAACAATGTCAGTCTTATAGGAGACATTGGGCATGAAACAAGAGGCCTTGTAGCTTTCCTTCACTCAGAATTCCCTTCTTACTATTTCGGTAACTGTAAATTGTTATTAAACCTACAGCACATATATAGGCACCCATGCAATTATCCCCCAATACGCAAATTATAATTCATTCAATTATTATAATTATTTTTCTTCCTACAAACTTTATATGTGACATTATTAAAGCCAAATTGACCAAATAACAATAATCCACACCCAAACCATTCAGACTTTATATTATAAGCGTCAATGTTTTTTCTTTATTTAAACTGCAAAACAAATTATGTACATTGTATTGGTACAGTACATAATTATATCATATATAAAAGGTAAATTATTATAATGTTTTACTTCTACATAACTACAATATGAAATGCATGCTTTGTGTGTCATGCATGAACCGCCGCAATTCATAATCAAGCGCAACTTCCTCTTCCCGCTGACCTCTGACCTCTGCGATTCACGGCCTCCCTCTCCTCGGCAGGTGGTGGCCCTGGGCGACGTTCCCGACGGGACCGTGGTCACCGTGATGGCGGGGAACGACGAGAACTACTCGGCAGAGCTGCGGAACGCCTCGGGCGTGATGAAGAACCAGGTGGCGCGCTTCAACGACCTGCGCTTTGTGGGCCGCAGCGGGAGAGGTGAGCCCCCAGCCCCCCACCCTCCCCAACCACCCCCTAGCCCAAATAAAACGCACCTTTAAGCTGGAACCCCTTCCTCTGCCTGTCTATGGCCCCACATACCGGGGACTGCATAGGGCGAGGGTGACCCCCCTCGCTACCTGGCGTTCCCCTGATGTAACCCCATGTCACCGCTCGCCGCCACGCCTCTGGCCGTTTTGTGTTGTACTTGAAAGCAAGCCAATCCCAAATGGCCTCCTCAGATCTCTGACATCCATTCTTGAAATCCTCTTGAAAATGTGTGTATGAAACATTTAGGGAATTCCCCAAACAGCTTGGATAAACTTGAGCCCCCGGGGGATGAGTCGTCCCGGTGAGGAGGTGGTGTTCACCCCACCCGACCCCGCCTGCGGTCAGCCCACGCGGGATCCCAAAAAAACAACCAAAAAAACAACAACAACAACAACGGCGTAACGCTGAACTTTTAAAAGACTGCCGGTTGTTCACACGGTGGCAAAGACTCGCAGGAACACGATGAGGTTCTCCGAGCGTTTGGCGTGTCTCTGCGTCTCGGGTCTCAATTAGAACCGCAGCCGAGTCGTCTAATTGACGGTGAGAGGTTTGGCAAGGCAAGGTGCCGCGGCCCGGCCTCTATGCGGTGCTTCTGCAGACGTGCAATTAAGGGAGGTCGCACTTTTTCTCACACGGGAACGTAGGCTACCGCAGGTTTTTTTTCACGTTTTTTTTGTTTGCTTGAGTACAAACAGCTGTATCGAGTTCTTATGAGATTAACGTTTTGCTCCCACACGGTAACGCCGCACGTACTAGACCATATACAAAAGAGGTCTGCTTTACGAAGACACTGAACGTGTCATACCATTGCTCAAGTTTTAGAAGTGAGGGAACACACTGAGTCATCCGGTGGCCTTAGACGAATGTGCACGCAGGAACACCTGAGCTGAAGCCACCCTTGTGTCGGCCCCCGGAGGTGAAGTGAGCCGTCCTCATTTTGAACCGAGCGGTTCCAACGGCTCCGGAGGGCGGGCCAAGCGGACGTTCCCTAGGGACCGTCACGGGGAGAGGGGAGGAGGAGGGAAAAGGGAGGTCAACTGCCTGTCGTCATGGAGACCGTCCCCTCGCCCGTGACACGGAATCCAACCGCAGGAAGTGACACGGGAGTCTGAGGAGAGATCAGGATACAAGTAGTAATGGACACCCCCCAGTGAGCAGTAACGACTGGTGCAGTGAGCCAATGGGACGTATAAACAGCCTGCAAACGTGCACTGGGTGACTTCAAAGTCTCCTGTGAAGGGAAAAACATGCCAGAGCAGCAATTTAGGGAATCGCTGACCACCACCACCTGATTGTTTTTGTAAAATAGGAAGCATGAGAATAGACCCCTATGCATTAATGGAGAATGACATGGCAGTTATTTGGCGGTTTGGATGATCAGGGAATGAGCCACCGCAACATTGACTATAAGCAGCGCTCCGAGATGTGTAGGTGAGGGGGAGAGGGAAGTTCCCATGGTCTTTGATTACAAAGGGACAGCTGATTCGTTTCTGTGGCGATCGTCAGGGGAATCGTGAAGATGAGGAACCATAGAGACTCGTATTGTTTCTGCACGGGCATACATTAAACGTGACACCGTCTAGTAAAGCTCACTTACCCTGAACACACGGCCATCGCATTTGCCCGGCCAAACTTATCTTCGATAGCGTTCAACTCCATCCCACCCACACAAACTGTGCCTAAAGAGGGAGGCACCTGTTTTATTTCACATGGTATCTCCCTTGAGTGGGGTTTGTGGGTGGGATTGCACCTTGATTTCTTTTCGGGCCTGTCGTGTCACCACACAAATCGGCCTCCCACTTCTCTGACTATACTGTAGCGTAGTCATGGTTACGTGCGTTGTCTGCATACCTCTGATGTTAATGTTTGTGCTGAGTCGGCTGCTCCTCTCTGATTCACAGCATTCCTCTATTTTACGCTCCCGGGCAAGGCGCGCGCACACACACACACACACACACACACACACACACACACACACACACACTGACATGCAGATACCAAGCCAGCAACTGCTGGGGATTATCAAGGAAGGAAGTGACTATTAAAATGCCTCTCGCCCACGCAAACACTAAGCCAGACAGGGAGATATTCATGGGGTCTAATAAGAGACTGGCTCCGTGGGATCCCTTCCATTCAGGTACAGAGAAGTCTAAAAAAAGCCCTGTGTCCTTAGCTGCTGATCCACTTAGAACTGTTTGTCCAGCACGGTTTAATTTGCCTTCGTGGGCGTGTAACTTTGTCACTTGTGACTTGTGGGGACGGCGACGGCAAATGAATGCGGGACATTGTTGCCGGGGGAAATGACCGAGGTCTTCTAATGTTCCCCACAGGCAAGAGCTTCACCCTGACAATCACGGTATTCACCAACCCCCCGCAAGTGGCCACGTACCACCGAGCCATTAAGGTCACCGTGGACGGGCCGCGCGAGCCCAGGAGTGAGTACAAAAACATTCTCTCTCTCTCTCCCTCTCTCCCTCTCTCTCTCTCTCTCTCTCTCTCTCTCTCTCTCTCTCTCTCTCTCTCTCTCTCTCTCTCTCTCTTTCTTTCTGTCTTTTTCCTCCCTCCCTCCATTTCCCTCCCATCCTCTTCCTCCCTGGAACTGTGCCTGCGTGACGGACAGCCAGCGGGACCAGTAGGAACATCTGATTTCCATTGCGGATGCTGAGGACAGGGTATGTCTCCTTTTCAACCGTAGAGCCCATCCCGCTGGAGGGGGGACGGACGCCATGTCTAAAACAGTGACAGCTTGTAAAACAAGTTCATTTGGCTGGGAAACTTTCCGAATGCTTGGAGTGGCAATCAACAGGTCTTTTAATTAAGTTGGCTTCTCAGAAAAACAACACTGCCTCGCGTGCCAGGAAGAGAGACGGTGGAGAGAGAGAGGGAGAAATAAAGAAAAGGAACGGGGCTGGAATAAAGAGCAGAGGAGGAGTGAGAGAGAGAGAAAGAGAGAGAGAGAGAGAGAGAGAGAGAGAGAGAGAGAGAGAGAGAGAGAGAGAGAGAGAGAGAGAGAG
>JAVQJS010157368.1:0-23067 GCA_036024795.1 Galaxias rostratus
GGCATATATCCGTTTCTATGCCCCCCCCCCCCCCCACACACACACACATACCCGCAGCAATCAGTAAGTACAAATACAGCCAAGGCTTGTAGCGTAGCCTTGCTTGAGGGAGCTGCATCCATTTCTCTGCTGGCAGCCATTAAGTCAATAACTGCCATCTGCGTGTAGCCTCACAGCCCCTAGGTGGCTATTGTAAAAAACAAGGCAGACTGGTTGCTGGTGCAGTAGCTTTTGACTGGACCAATTAAATCAAGCTGATCACCACTGTGTGAGGCCAGGAAACACATATTGACAGAATGATCATTTCCTGTTTAGGACTGTTTCCTGTCTTGAGGGTTTGAGACATTGTGTTGGTAGATATTTGTAAATCCTGTCTGAGAGGAATAAGATATTGCTCTGAGAAAGCTCTGAGAGATGATTAGAGGCAAAGAAGCATGAAGTGGCGGCAGGCTCGCGTAATCTCTCGGGTAAACCAGCTGGAAAGCAAATTAAAATAGGCCTCAGGAGCACACAGGTACACATAATAGCCTGCCTTATTGAGGGAGTAATACCTGCACTGAATACAGTATGACTGAGCATTGTACAGGATTGCAGCATTAGGCTTTGAAAGGATGCAACACAAGGACCCCCACCTTAATTTGTATGTATTCAATGTAACCATCTTCTTTATACCAAAGATGCACTCGACTGTAAAACAAATATTATTTGAGGCACACCGTGACAGATTCTTAAAATACATTTGCATATATGATTGACAGAGACACCACTTTCCAAAACAAGACTCCTACAAACGATGCTCTCTCTTAGAAGATATTTGCTGTTTGGCTTCGGATCTGAACGTAAAGCAAGAAAGGAGTTAGTGGAGCATAATAAAATGGAGCAGCTTCACTGTTTTCTGGAGCAGTGTTATCCTTTCGATGGCTGGTAGCAATTGATCCAGGATAGAGTTGGATGCCGGAGGAAGTGGTGAGTGGAAGTACAATAAAGATAGATAGGTAAGCAAAGAGCAGGCAATTGTATTTTTTGCTGTATGATAATGGCCCCACAACCATAAAAGAAGACTTCTTAAAATAGTATTATTTAACATGTCATGTAGAACTTCTGAGGAAAAGTAATTCAAATCCAAATGAGAGACTTACGCAAGAGTTAACTTGCATTGTAAGCACGGGTCATTTACTCTAGAATTCTATCAGCTGCTGAAAAATGTCAACACTTCCATGGTCATCACAAAATTATTATTTTTATTATACTAATTGTTATCTGATGACCGATACCGATTGCAATTGTACAATATATTACTATGATTAGACATTTTTACAGAAGTACATATATTAATCACTTTAAAATCATTTGTACATGCTCATGGAATTTACATTCCTTGGTCGCTTGAAGCAGGTTGATGAGAAAAGGCACATGATTGCCCGCACCTGTAGTCAGCAACTCCCAAAAAAGGAATAATAGCGTCCTTGGTGAATTTTGAGAACAGGAGAGCTGCCTCCTGATCAGTTGATGAGCAGCCTCTTTAAAGTCTATTAAATCTCTTAGCGAGATAGCAAAAAATGTCTAAAGCAATTTTTCAAACCATAGCCTGAAGTAATTATTTGTTGATGCAGCAATTGATAGCAATTGTACCTTATCTGCTTAAAGGTTTCTTGGAAATCACTCCCTTTCTCCCTAATATGCAATGAGTTCTAAGATTGTTTTCTGGCAAAAACACAGCGGTGGAAGTCTCTTACCCCCTTGGGGAGCTGCAGCTCAACTCTGTGGTTCCCTTTTCTGTACACGTAGGTAGATTTGAAACGGTGAAACATTGAACATGCTAAACAGCTAGCTTCATGGTCTACGTGTTTCGACCCTCGAGGCCAGCTCAGCACATAGATTGATCATATTCTTCAAGATTTAGCAGTTGAAAACTCCTTACCCTGAGGGGCGCTCAGTGCACAGACTGTCCCCACACTTAGATCTCCTCCAGTTCAGAGTCCTAGAGCTCCTGCACCACCTAGATCTCTTTCTGACTTTTCACCGCTTCCTATTCCAGACTAAGATATTATCACTCATTGAGTCTTCATTTTAGTGCCTGGGGTGTTTGATCCAGTTTCGTATCATCCACTTTTGGCCAGAACATCTCTGAACCACCAGGCGGAGGCCAAAGTTAGCCTCCTTCCACATCTCTACCTCCAGGCACCGGCCAGTATCGCGGCTGATTATTGGACCGTTCTAAACAAAACAAGATGTGAAACAATCACCGTATTAGTAGGATCCAAAAGAAGCAACAGATGGTGGCAGATACTAATTTGCATTTGCTCACAATAACTCCTAGCTAACTGGTACCTATTATTGCCCAATGTCTGTTATCACCCACTCAAAACAGACACTATTCAGAAGAACCTAATGCCCGCTGGTCTAGTTCTGGCGTTGCGGAGGTTTTCAATTTGAAAACACGTTTATTCAGAAGATCGTTGACTTGGAGAAAATAGCTTGTCTGAGTGTTTTAAAAATAAAAAGACTGTAGACTAAGACATTTTATTAATAATACTACTAATAATAAAAGTAAGACATTATATTTATAAAGCGCTTTTCAAAACACTCAAAGACGCTGATTTTACCTTTAAATCGTTTCAAACACAGTTTATACAAGTTATTTAGAAACAAGTGCAGCTTTCTTTACCTGCGTAAAGTCCCACAACCTTTGGGAAACCCGTGATACTGTGTCACATTTTTTCAGGATAGGGGTGCGTCCTCTTCCATCGTCTACAAGACATTTTGTGTCGGGCAGAAAGGTGGTTGATCCCAATGGTCCTAGCTGCAGCAAGCCCTCGGTAGAATACCTGGCAAGCTACAAACACAAACGTCCACATCACTCTGTGAGTCCGCTGCTTGGAGCCCTGGATACCATCATTGTCTAAAAGCATTGAGATATTGCACTTTATAAATGCCTCCCCAGCTTACATTGTTCCTGCATTTAAAGATATTGTGCTGCAAAGCGCCTCCTGGAGTTATAGTTTATTAATGCTAGAGATATTCTCGCAAAACTTGATCCCTCCCCGATTAATCCGGCACATGGAAGGTTCTGTGACTGTGTATATCTATTATGTAATGATACAGTAGAGATAACATCTATTATTCATGGGAGTGATACTCTCAGAGAAATTAGATGACAAAGATAGGGGGGTCTTAAATACAGCCATGGCTCCACAGAAGTACACAATCACACACAAAGACACATTAGCAGCCATACTTTGCTCCGCCCTAATTGTTCCACTGTCATCTATGATAAAGGGGCCAGCGAGGTTGACTGGCTTATTACATGCAAGAGTGGGGGGATCAATGTAACGGAAGCTCTCTGAACCAATGCCAATGATAAGTTGGCGTACAATACAGTGATACATGAAGAGAATGGATGCTGATCTCTGTAGCTTGGTTTTTTCTAGTGGTCAGTGCATCCAAGTAAATGACTGGGTGTGTGTATGGGCATTACAGGGTTAGTGCTTCAGAAGAAAGCACACATGTAAATCCTCATGCAGTGTTATTAATTTTAAAAACATCACAAAGAAAAAAGTTTGAGTCTAAAATGTGACAACCAAAGAGAGCATATGGTTATTTCACTTTCTTGTTTTGTTTTAGCGACAATGAAAATAAACTACTTTGGAAGAAAGAGTTCCTTTGCTGAAATTTTAACTCTGATTTTAAGATTTTATATGAATAGACTTGCAAAGTTATTGTGATTTGGATAATACATTTTGCGTAAAAAATCAGAAATGGCTTAGCTTCAGCTAAGCCAAGTCACTCCCTGGATAAACGTTGATGTTGCCCCTCCCCCTGCCCCTTTTAACACTTCCACCACACTGCAATGTCACTCATTGGATTTCTCTCCATGTTATTTTCATACATTTTAAACAAACTTGACATATCTTTTTTTCCAGTTACTCAGACATAAGATTATTTATAAGTGGTGTAAAGGTGGAATAGGCTGAGAATACAGGCATTCTATAAACCCTGTTAATATGGGTTAACCACTCAGACTGGATGCCTTTATATCCTAATGCACTTTAAACCACAACAAACCATTAAAGCACAGGAAATGCTACGCCAAGCCAATTAACCTGCTCTACAGAACAAAGACATTTGAAGCTCCATTGAATTCATGGCTCTGCAAAGTTGCAGGGACATTTTTGGGGTCAAGTTATTAACAAGTTTGTTAATTACTTTGTTTACCGTTATGTAACAAAACATTGAGCCATGTTTGTGGAGGAGGTATAGTCAGAGGGAGGTAAAGCGCCTCCAGGGCCGTAAGCTGCCTGGGCTCTTATTAGAGGCTCGGTCTCCCCTCAGAGCCCCGGTGCTGCAACCTGCTACTCTGAGATTAGACTGACCATTGGAAGCAGGGGCCAGTTGAGGGGTGCAGTGAAGTCTTTTGAAATGGCACAACCTCTTTCCATGAGGAGGAGGGGGGGTCTGCGTCGGCGTCAAGCGGCCTGGGAGCCCCCCGTGTGGGAACAAAGCAGCACTGACCATTTTAAGGCCCGGCAGGATTAAAGGCAAAAGCATAGGTGGTACAGGAGAAGTCAGGGTTGACCCGAGACATAGTTGGGATTCCTGGTGGGATGAGCCTGGAGCCAAACCAGGCTGGGAGCTGAAGTGGCTGTAGGCCCCTCGCTCCACCATGCTCTGCTCTGCTATATAATGGATTAGCCTCTTGGACAAAGGTGGGCCATTGTCTTTGACTTGTATTTCCCAAAGGTTCACACTAACAAGAGAGAATGTTTTTTTCATTTTAAGCAGAAAGAAGATTTAATAAAAACAATGTATTTTCTTTCATAACTAGGAATGTTGTATAAGAGAATTTTTAAATCAGCAGCACAGTGAAATTTAATTTATTTGTGAAGGGTCAGGCAACTCATCTTTGTAATCTAATTAATTTGCTACTTTCATATTTGCCTATTTCCCCTGCGGCCAAAACTGTAAGTAGCTGTGTTGTTTCCATTTGCAGACCTCCAGCGAGTTCTTACAGAGAAGTAAAAGAAGAAAGCCTGTCAACCAATCTATTCTTATGGTCATTCCTTTAGTAATAAACATGCCAGATGCCATCAAGTAGGGAAGAAAAATCAGCAATGAATAACATTTGCAGAAATTGTTCTCTGGCGTGAGCTTTCGATCCCCGCGCACAACAAAAACATCCAAGTATCCTCCCCATCAGCCTTGCATTTGTTGTCCAGTATCATTTAAAAGGTGTTCAATGGAGGTTTTGGAAGGGGAGCTCTCACCCTAATGCCATCGTTTCTGTCTAAAAAATTCAAGTATAAAAAGAAAAACAACCCTATACCATTTGTTTTGGATGATTGACTGATTGTCTAAAGCCAACGAGGCGGTGCGATGGGATTCCTGTGCACACCTGAGAAGACATGCCGTGACACGGGTAGAGGATGGCTCTGTCGTCCTCCTCAGATCCCTGGTCCAGACAGTAACCACTGGCCTTGCTATTTCTCACCTGCAACACATTGCGCAGACAAGCGTACACACACACCATCCACATATACAGCCACACAGATTATTACACCTTATGACAAGTGAAACTTCACTCCAAACAAAAACCAAAACAAGTCAACACAAGGCAAAAATGACCTGTGTTCACCCTGTGTAAACCGTCAACATGGTGACTTAACTGAAGTTAATGTCCCTGGTCACAATTTAGGATTTTCAAGAGTGGGACAAACCTTTGCCACAGTGTGAACAGTGAGACACATGCTATTTAACATGGGTTACAATTAGGATACTTTAATATTTACGGTAGTATTCTCCATATTTATTTACCACAGCCGGACTCAAATTAAGAAACATCTCATTGACGGTCAAAGGAAACAGGATGCACCCAAGCTCAACTTGTGTCATGGCTGAGGACCTGAATATTTCTGTTAAAATTTGTATTATTTGTTCGAATTTATGCTAACTGTTTTTTGCTATGTCAACATGATGCATTGTATAAACATATACAATCTTTTTTTTTTAATAAGACCGTAATGTAACACAATGTAAATGAAGTGAAAGGGGTCTGAATATTTTCAGAATGCACTGCATAGACTACAAGACACATAAACTAAACTCTATTGGCAGTAATATGCTTAGAAGTTATCCACCAATACAGACCAATAGCACTAGATACTGTAATTTGACAAAATATCACATTAGCCAAAAGACCTCCACCTCAACATTCACCAAAGATCTGCCATGTTCAATACCCAGTGTCTAACACAGGTTGGTTTTAAAACAGGTTCAAGAATCTTTGCAATTGTCTCCCTGCATTTTTAAATAGAATTACATCTCTTTTAAATCTTTAAATGTTTCAACACCAGCTTAGGTAGAATAATAATTCAACAATTGTTTCTGTCCTTTGGAATTTTGAAAGACACACGTAAATTAAAGTTAGTATTATTCATGTATTTAGTGTTATTCTTTTTACAACAATTCGTTATTATTATTACAAACAGGAATCCTGCCACAGGGCTTTAATACCTGGTCCAAAGTCTAGATTCAAAACCAAACGTGACCAAACTGTGAACAAAAAGGATCAAAAGATTGTTGTTAAAATTGTTGTCGGCAGTATAGTTCATATTATCTTTGTACTCATTATGCACTTTGTTTACTATCTTTGTAAGAACATGCTGCACCTTTCCAAAATACATATTTTGTATAATACTGCATTCTTTCTGTAAAGAGGTGTGACCTTTTTAACTGTCAGTCTTATGCGCCAATGTTCCTTTGAGTAGTAATTTCACACTGAACTGTGACGGGGCTATCCTCTAGTGAAGCCACTTCAACCTTCCGGAATAATCAGATGCCCAGATGCTTGTGTAAGTGCTAGAGGCTGTTTTTTAGACTGTGCGATTAGAATGTGTATCACTCTATTTCCAGTGCCTGAGATATCTATCATGTGTGTTGTCAGGGAGGTTCCGCTCTGCTGGGCTGGTCAGTGGCCGACTGCAGCTGTGGCGCTCAATGACAGATGAGTCTCACTTCAGCTGCCGCAGCTATGGCAACACAAGGTAACTGCTCAGCCGCTTGTCGCCGATTTGAAATAGTGCCACCTTAATGGGCAGCGCTCAGAGGAATCCATTAGCGAGGTGCCAGGCCAGTGGGAGCAAGCCGCCGTAAAAGACCAGGAGGAGAACGCAGCTTTAAAGATCCTGATGATTCTTGAGGCTACCTCGATGAATGCACATTTGAACAACTTATCGATTTTATTTTCCTCATCCTTCTTACCCTCCACAGGGTGAAAAGGCCCATTTTGCCAGTGATGCCAATAACTGTCTGACTCAAACGCTTCATTTTTTGGGGGATCGTCATAATCGCTGGCTTTCTGCTGTGCGGCATGTGCAGCCGAGCCCAAAACAATCAAGTCGGTATGGAAAGCTAATAGGTGTTTAATTAAAACTCATTATGAGGAAATTGCATCTACTCTGGGGTGACTGTGCTCTGTTGCTATCGCAACAGGATACCTTTACCTTTGGATGACACCTTGAAGTGAATTTAATTCTGTTTGTAAGTATAATCTTTGAGTTGCAAATACACTGATCTATCGGTTGTGTGTGACTGCATGTAATGTGATCACTGCTCATGCATAAAAACCAAAGCTTTTGCAGGCCTATATTTGAATCAGACTGATTTGCACAGGGATATGCAAAGGGCAAATAAAGCAAGCTTTGAATTTAAGTCAAACACCAACTGCCGCAGAAGCATGAAAAATTGAAATCTTGATATTATGTTCAGAAAGGAATCATCTATCATGCTTGTTAATTTGTAGAATCTAATTATCAGCATCAATATCTATCTAAATCTTACCTGTAATGAAATTATAACCACTTCCCTGAATAATCCCCCCATTAATACTAAAGCAATGTGTCCACTGATCCACATAGTGGTTAAAAATTCAAACGTACCTCTCCATAGGTGATGGTGTTGTTGTAGATTCGCATTTCGGGGTAGACATTCTCTAGGTACCAGCGGAAGCTTCGACACTGCAGCCTCTTCCTCAAGGCCAGCCGCTCGGACACATCCCCGAAGTCCACGCCCGGGTTCTGTCGAAACCGTGGCGAAATAGTGCGTTTAAATTGTGACGCTTGGTGGTGGTGGTGGTGGTGGTGGTGGTGGTGGTGGGGGGGGGGGGGGTAGGGGTAATCACAGTGTATGGGAACTCAGAAAGGGGGCCAGTTAGGAGCGAGAGGGTTGGAGAAGATGGATGAATGGCGGCTGTCAGGCAACACCCTCGTTGTTCCTTCATTAGACATGATGCTACGTTGAGCAAATTCTAATCAGCTGCTTAAATATGAGGCCTCACGGCACTGCCAACGACGTGTAGGTGGTTTCCCTGATGGATGGGGGGACGTCTACTGACTGCGAAAATGGCCCGTTGAACAAAGTAGTCCCCCCTCCAGCCACACACATGCGCGCACTCGCACACACACATAGGTTCACGTGTATGCTCAGGCACAATTTCCCTTCATTAACTAATTCACTGTTCCACAACCGTACAAGTGGACTACTTCAACATCTGGCAGGCCTTTCCAACTATGACGTTGGTCGACCAGTGATCCAAGCCGTATTTCTCAACAATATAAAATAGTAATTATCAGCCCAGGACTGTCTGCTGCCTTTCAGGCTGTGAAAGAACTCTTGTTGCCGGAACGCTTGATCCGGTCGTGGTTACTGTGGAGAATCACAAAGTACAGCTTCCTGACCAAAGTAATTTTGCTCTCTGCAGGCACCGCTGGCCAATAACATGACCCTGCGCTTTCGAGTAGGGAGAAATGAAAGACAGATTAGTTATTTCGTTCTGTGTTTCCCATACACATAAATCCACTCAGCACCACAGGACTGGGACAATAATATAGTGGCGTGTTTGTAATCACATGGGGCCGAGGTTGTCGGCCGATTGGCTACTTTATCAGAGGCCGCCACACTGCTCTGTATTGTCAGAGACGGTTTCTCTGAGGGCTGCTTTCGCCCTGCGTCTAACATCCCTTCCAGAACAAGCCTTCTGATAGATTAAGTGACTAGCTGGAATGCCTTTAACATAAGCATTGTTAACCTGTGGGCGTGTCCCCTGTACAGGAAAAACCTCATGTACACTCTTCATTTGTTTTTTATTAACAACACTGGTATAATACCATTATCCACGCTAGGTTGCCTTTCAAGAGCTCTTTGAGGCCATGCGTCCCCGCTAATGTTCTCTTACAGAGCTACAGGGCCAGTCGATGCCATTAGCATTCCACGCTAACCTCGTTTTAATAAGGAAAACAGCTGTTTATTGTTTTGCCTGCTTTTTAAAAAGGTCCTTGAAAGTAATTATGGATAAACTGATATGTATCGAAGCAATGTCTGATTAGGTTGAGGCCCCCCTCTTAAATTCAGCGGTTACTCTTGTCTCTCTATCTACTCAGAGCAAGACGCCGCAGCCCGCCAGTCAGAAGGTCGAGTGGGATGAAATCTGAATTCTGAATTTCTTTAGACTATGGCCTCTAGAGGCACAGAATGCTAGTCGAAATGAACAACACCAAACAGATCTGAAAAGGAGATGAGGGGGACAGTGTGATAGATGGAGGCATAGGCTATAAAGGGGTAGGACTTGCATTCATAGGGATGTTCCAGGCCATGTAGACGTGAGACTTGTACTCGTCCATCCAGACCTCAGCTGCGCGCAGGGCGTTGCGCTTGGCGTAGTAGTCAATGTCGTTGTTGTAAGGCTTCTTGGTGCGCTCAATGTGGGCCACACGGGCACAGGGCAGCACCTCCATGCTCCCGCCGCACTGCCACACCTGCAGCGGGACAGAGCCATGGACAGACGTCCGGATGGCAAGAAAACAAATAAGACACTCCATACATACTACTCCATGCCACGCTTTTTCTTTTCAGTGTTTTCCCGGTAATACAATTAAACTCAGTGGAATCAGCAGCCTAATATAGTAATTTGAGGGATCACGTTTGGTTTCAGTCAGATCTTAAGGTTTATCACCAAGAGAATTTCAAAACCATTTTAAAAAATGGATGACCACATACCCCCCTACTTAGGTTTACAGTTTTGTTCTGCTCTGCCACTGTAACCTTTCCTTCCCAATAGTTCCTAACACTTGACAGCTAAAATAATAAATTTTCTTGTCTCTAAAAATTTGTAGCATCAAACCAACTGCCTTTGTTAGCTGGCCCATTGTTTAGCCATGTCAGGGTCAACATTTGCTTGATGCAGCAATTAGGTGTTCAGGGGCACTACTTTCTGCTGAAGCCAGGAGGAAAAGCACATGATAAATGTCTCAGTTAGAGAGTGGCCTATAAATACGAGTGTCCCCGGTGAGCTGCTTGTGACACACCAGAAAGCCTTAATACCAAACAAGTGTTGTATAGTGCCTACACGAGCGTAAGGCTAATGTATAAAGATAGGCCAAAGCATGATGCATGTCATCGCAGAATGCCCATCCCTGCAAAAAAAGTATTGATTGAGCAGGAGCTAAGGGAAAGCAGCAGCATTCAAGTTTAGGCGACTCCAGGTGAAAAACATTGTGCTAGGCAGCTGTGGTGAGGGAGAATGATTTCCATGGGAACAGGAAAATAATTTGACCCCAAGTGTGAAATTAACAACTCACGCCAGATATGCAGTATGCCCATTTTGACGAGTGCCCTGCACAGAAGTTGTCCAGTAAAATGACATTAGGGACAGCATATGGTAATTTCTAGTCGACAGTGCAGAGTTACTGCCCCCTGTTCTCAATGTCAAGCACCACAATGCGTCAAATACATGTCAAATTCACAACATTTCTCTAAAGCCCCACCTTTCCCTCCTTCTGGATGTTAAAAATGGTTCTCTTGCTGAAAAACAGTCAGTTGAGGAACAGGCTAACATCTTTACAGGGACACTTTTCTTGAGTAAAAGGTACGAGATAAATCCGTGATGATAACTACTAGTGACAGAAGGACATTATAGACACAATAAACTGAAAATGTCATTGAGGATTTATTCATGCTTTACATATGAGGTTGCTCACAGCTCTGGGTAACAAACATGGTCACACAGTTAAAAAAACGATGATTGAATATTAGTCGACCTCCCTTGTTAAATTCAGATGACTTTTATGACATGTGACCTCAGCTTGAATTGGTAACAGTAAAGGCCAACCTATATAGTGTCATAATTATGTATCAATAATGTATCAACTTTTTATATTGTGTCTGCTACAACCTGTATAGTAATTAGTCCTCAAAGTAAAAAGTAAAATCAAATAGCGTAAGTAATATGTTTAAGCCAATGTTGATTAATACACTTGCAAAAACCTCTCCGAAACAAGATGCTGGAGTCACTGAAGCCCCCAGCCATATGGCAGATTGTGCCACGCACATGGTAATGAGAAGCATCAAATATTTACACAGTCTCTATAATCATAATTTACATGTGCCGTAACACGAGAGAGTGCTTAATTGAGCGGTCATGCAGGTGTCAGAAGCATTTGGCACTCTTTTGTTTTTTGTTAGTACAAGTCATTTTTGTGTTATTTATTGTTGCACTTGTCTTGAACCTTCCACTTTCTGCTGTAAGTGAATGCTTCTTCTCGCTTATCTTCACCACCCATGATCCATAGTGACCCTAGGCTCAGATAGTACAGCTTTTTTATGACATTTTGTTAACTGATCTGCTATAGTTAATGCTATATTCAGTGTTAACTGTCAGTCAGGTCATGGTTTCTGCTACTGCTAAATATTTTTCTCGTAGTTATTCTGTTAGGAATCAGGGCTTATTCAGTCATTCATAATATTCAGTTTAAAATTCCCAAAGACAGTGGATTCTGTGAGGTTTCTTAGGTTGAGTAGATTGCATGTCCATAGCATGTGTGTGTGTGTGTGTGTGTGTGTGTGTGTGTGTGTGTGTGTGTGTGTGTGTGTGGTTGTGGTAATGATGTGGGGTTTGTAGTGGGTGAGGTTGTAAGTGGATTAGCACAAAAGAGTGTGCGAGTGTGTGTGTAGCGTATGGGCCTGCAAGGTTGTTTGTAGGTGATGGCAAGCACCGGTATACCTTGTCCAGAGAATAAAGTAAATTGAAGATCAATATTTAGCCAGCAACGGTTTCCAGAGAGTTCATGACTAACTGGCTACATAAAGTAGATTCCTTGATCCCCATATACCAGTAGACTTCCTCCCGCATGTCAATGAAATGACAAATAAAGCTTGACTGCCATTGCACTTGGATATGAACAACAAAACACTGTCGTATTACAAAGTTGAGAAGACAGTGTCAATGTCCCTTGCTAGACGCTGAATAGCTGGGCAGTTCTTTACAGTTGCTTGTTATTGTACATGTTTTATCTGTTTAAGTGAATTTGCTTCTGTGTGTATGTGTAATTGATAATATGGCATATCAATCTGTTTTTTCTGCTCACCCACAGTATCCATCACCATAATGATCTATTAGATCATAGATGGGATTTTACAGATAACAACCTATAGCTTGAGTAAGTGAGGGAGGAATCATGCTTGTGGCGCTGCCTATAATCGCTGTTCCAGAAACAGTCATTCCCTTTGCTGTGTTCTCTCGTTAAAAAGGAATGCAAGTTTCTCCCTCAGAGGATAGCCTGGCAGATTTAGAAGAAAACACTGCAAATTTAAACAAGTCGAGCCTCGTTTGTCCACGGGAGATCAAGAGAGCTTTTCTAAATCACATATGCTTGCCTTCAATTGTGTTCGTTTATCTTTGATCGGCATTGCAATCTTTGTCTACAATCAGTGTTTTTGATGTGTTTGTGTGTGTGCCTTCTCAGAATTGTTTTGTCTTTTATATGAAGATTTTGCCAAACATGAATGAACTAATGAAGGGCTCATCAGAGTAGACGGATGCTGTAAGGAGGCAACGCGAGAAGGTGGATGCATGCTCTCCTTTATGAAACAGACAACGCGAGAAGGTGGATGCATGCTCTCCTTTATGAAACAGACAACGCGAGAAGGTTGATGCATGCTCTCCTTTATGAAACAGACAACGCGAGAAGGTTGATGCACGCTCTCCTAACAACAGAGAACCCTGTCAGTCTAATTGGACTTTGGCCTCGCCCTTGAGCGTTGCCAACGACAACATGACCTTCTTCCCTGCGAGCTGGTGTCGCACAGTGGATTTAGGGAGAAGACAGGTGGCGTCAGGCCGAAGGCTGGACTGAGTATGTGCGTCACGCTTCAGGCAGTCGTTATCGGAGAAGCTTTCCGCCCCTATCTTCTCAGGGCGGCTGCCAAGGCATTAGAAAAACAAATCAGATCAAATCAGTTCTTTTCGTTTCGGAAAACACAAAAGGCTTAATGATGATGCTATGATTGCCCTAGCACTTTGCTGGAAAACACACAAGGTTCACGCTGAGAAAAGCTGGCCTTGCATAGCAAATCATTGATCTGAAGGTGTGATAATCCTTCCAGCTCAAGTCAACATGGAAGTGTATGCGCTAAAAAAAAATCCAAGTTTCTCCCTTAGAGGATTTACTTACCAACTTGCAGTGTATTCAGCACAGGGAATGATGTAAAGGTACCAGCACTCTAATTACGATCGTTAAATATTCTATATTTTGTACTTATTTTTTGTAATTTTTTAATTTGATTCTCAACTTGTATTTTATTCTGCTGAGTTGACCGACTCTCGTCCAGCACATTTCATTGCATTTTGGCCCTGGGTTAATCACATATGACAAATAAACTTGAAACTTGAAGTAAAATTCAAACTTGAAAAAAGGTTGAGGGTTTTCCACCGGAGAGATATGGATAAAGGTTT
This sequence comes from Galaxias rostratus, assembly GCA_036024795.1. Lineage (NCBI taxonomy): Eukaryota > Metazoa > Chordata > Actinopteri > Galaxiiformes > Galaxiidae > Galaxias > Galaxias rostratus. The sequence continues at coordinate 13,784 of JAVQJS010157368.1, forward strand.
GCTTAAAACGTAATATGCACAGTCTATTTCCATACCACACCACACTGAATATTCACTAAAGCTCAATCAGTTTGTTCATGACCTCTAGAAAGACAGGGGTCAAGCCTGTTCACCTTGATGTGATAAATTATCGCGCATTCAGACAGTACCATCTGTAGATTGATTGGGACACATGGCCATGTGGGTGACACGCTCAATCAGGGTTTGGAAAAAGTCAATAATATAAAATAAAATAAAACTTTAAAAGCCGTAAAGAGACTCCATCTATCACTGTTGTACAGTGGGCAATCAATACCCACACACAGAGTTCTTTGGTATTAAGAAATTGCCTTGCCTCACAAAATCTACAATGAAATATTTGAATGGAGTGGCAGACATACCCTGGCTTTTTTTTTTTAAACCATTCTACAGACTTCAACGTCTTTACAATTCAAAAGACTCAAAACGGGTGTCGGGCAGAGAAGTTTCACATTCTACCGTCGTGGCCCTTTCCCCACCAGATTTGGGGACAGAAAGAGGAGGAGGAGGAGGAGGCAGCAAGCCCAGTCCCTGCTCTCTGGGCCACAGCTTGAGGGGATCCAGAAGCTGCCGGAGGTCACACAGACTTAATATTCCGACTTGTCTGGCCTTGGCAGCTGACTTATTTGACAGACAGGGTGGAAAATTGTCCCGGAGCTACTGCTGCACCCCTACACTCCCCTAGAGTGACAAGAGAAGTGGCCTCAGGTCAGGCAGAGTTCATCTACATGTTTTTTTACTTATTTGATATGCATGGGTAAGCCAAGGGTAATACACTCCGGCACGACCTCAAACCATCTCCCTTGATAGCTACAACCTACAACCTCTGTTTGGGGGACTGTCTTTTTATTTGGGGGATTTGCTTCCGAGGGTCATAAGTTTGAAGCTTTATTTTTTTGACTGTCAAACTAATTTACAAGTGTGCAGATTTGCTTATGAAAAAAAAAGTAAAATTAAAGTCAAAACCCCCTAATTATATGCCATGTGTTAGTCAAAGAGGAAGTATAATTAAACTACCTTTAATTTGTGATTATAAAATATAAAATAGGAAGTGATAAGGCATGATGCAAAATATGATAGTTAGCCTGGCATTCCACCGACAGGGGGCTACAGCACTGAACGCCCGGTTGCCCATGGAGCGGAGCTTGTTTTTTGGGGTGAGGAGAAGCAGGCTGTCCCCAGACCTGAGACAGCGGAAGGGTCTGTGAGGTGTGATTAAATATCTGAGGTAAGAGGGGACATTGGCACAGGAGCAGTTGAAGTGGTTGAAGCATGCATCATTTATATAGGTGGAGGAAATATAGGAGGAAATACAAATATATACTGTGGTTATTTACAAGTATACATTAAAAAGTAGGATTATTTCAGTGTGGTTTGGAGCAGGGAAGTTGGGCTAGTCTTTTGTGCAGAGTGCTCTTCAGTTAAGCTAAAATGGCATGCAAAGGATGTGAGTCATGGTCCTGGATAATCAGTGGTTTGAAAAATGATCGACGTTTCCCCACTGCCTCCAGAGAGTCCAAATTCAAGCATTTTGGATCAGCTTTGAAGTTCTAATGTTCCGTGTCCAAATAGAAGTACGCTTTGTATTAGTGGGTAGCTGAAACCTCGGTTACCAAGCTGTGGTTAGGATTCAACATGGTGGTACTCTAGTTGTTCCGACACTTTTTTATTTTACCCACACAAGTCCTTGGCCCCTGATGCTCTCATCCAGCGCTCTATGCACACTTTTTACTCCCCACATGTCAGCGTCCCCAAAGGCTCGGCTCTTTTGATTAAGGAAGGTCTTCAGATTCTCTGTGATTCCGGGACGGTTTTTGGGGAGAGTAGCATGCAGACTCACAGGGAATGACACTGTCAAAACTGAATTTGCTATGATTGGCAGTTTATCCAGTCAACCCAAATCTTCCTGGTTGTGCTTTCTAGAGCAATCCCCTGGCGGCTCCTCATTAGCCTCTGGGGAACTTGTATTCTTAGCCATTGCATGAAAAAAGTTGACATTTGTGATTCTATATGCAGATGTATCTTTCCAATACTTGGGGGTAACACACATGTTCTTCCTTCACCAACATAATGATTGTTTAGTTTAGACTGATATATTCGTTACAACCTTGTTAACACATCAGAATTTAATATGTCGTTAGACTGACGAGAATGTAAAATCACACAAATACAATTATTGATATTTTACCTAGAATCCAAAATCACATTGGTAGCAGAACAAAAATATTGACTTTTGTTGAGTCAACCATAGAAATTTGGGTATCCAGTCTGTAACTTGAGGACAGACTATTCAATTGACATAACTGACTAAGCATGGTTTAATTCATTAAATGAATTATAAAATCAAACCCAATACAGAAAAGGAACTACAGCCCCCATGAGTCATCGGTACAAGCTCCAGACCTACTAGTTGGTCAGACACTACTGCAGGGGATATGACTCGTAAAATGCTACAATACGAATGTCAAAACCATAACCAGTACCACAACAGATAGAATGTGAATTCATTAAATATGGATCATTCCAAATAGTACAAAGCCAGATAAATCTTTTATCGGAAATTACATCGATAGGAGATCACAGGAACAGAAATCTTTGCAAGTAATATGAGAAAGTTGCATACCCTGCATTTTCCATCCACTTGAGATGATGAGTGCTGTAAGTTCAGTTGCGTCAGTGAATATTTTTTGTTTATCTGTCTCTAATTGATACCCATTGCCCAAGGGACATGTCTTCGAAGAATTATACATCAAAGATGTGTCCCTTTTAAAATATATAGTCGATCTAAAAAATATGATTAAAAGCACAATAACCTTTTTTGACTACGTGCTATCTTTTTTATCAATCCGCAGCTGTTTGATGTCAAAGATAGCTGTCAAGTCTGTGTTCTTTAATTCATCCAGACAGTGTGACAACAGGAAGATTGATTCAATTTAAACGTCCGTTTTGACACCTGCCAAGCTATCAGAGAACTTGTATAATCTTGAAGAAAAATAAAATCATACTGTTAATAGGTGTAGGAATTGACAGCAAGAATAAGCATGAGAAACACACAACTGCAAAGGACAGACTGGAATTTAAATTAGTGTTTTGTCTGTAAGGGTCATTGCCATAGCTTTTAGTATTCTTGTCAGTGAAAATAAGAATATGAGGATCTCATGGTTAACATTCACAATTAGCCTGTCCGTCTCCTAAGCTGTAATGTGAATGACTAGAATAACAAAAGGAGGCTACAAAGGCAGCATCATAATTTGTTTCAGCCATCCATCCATCCAGCCAGCCAGCCAGGCAGGCAGGGACTGGTGGTACCACTCTCTCCCCCTCTCCTCACCTCATACTTTCCTCCAATTATGATGGAGGGAAGGGCGCTGAAGTAGTTGAAAGCTCTCTACTGAGCTGAATATTTGCCCCTCTCTGGGACCTGCCTCCTCCCTCCACACATAGACCGCATTCACTGAACAGAAAGTTCATGTCAGAACGTTGAGTTGAGAAATGCGTCTGCCCTGTCTACTGTCCACCCCATTCAATAGGACACTGTCTGGTCTAATGCTAGCTAATGCTAATGCTAATGGTGATGGTTGATGGTTAAGCATTAATTGAGGAGGCTTCTTGCAAAGCATGCTAAGTAAATTACTAATAATAAACGTAATTCCCCCGCAATTAAGTTTAAGGTGACATTCCACTTAAAATAGGTCAGTGGGTCAATATTCTGCATTCAGAAATAAAAATTGCCAACACAAAATCTACATTTCTGAAGTATTACCTTGTCTAATTTAACAGATTTTGTAACTGACCCCCTCAATTCAGCAAACTGTATTAAGCGAGTGTGGCCATCCAAATACGCATTTGAACTTGTTGAAGTGACTTTCCTTTCCTGGATTTGCCCTACGCAGACAGAGTAAGATGCTAATTAGCTTCAGCTTTTACCCATAATTATCTCTAAACCAAAGCAGGTGAAACACATAATATGTTTGAAATGATCATAATTGCCTTGTCCATGTGTGCTTAAAGATACGAGAGAAGAGCAAAGTCAGACTTTGAAGGAGGTATTTAATGAAGTTTATGACTTGGGCAGAAAACAAGGTGGGTTGATGAGTTTGGCCTAATTACTTATTGCCTATGTAACCATGACATTCTCCAAAAGCCACTCTGGGACTTTGACTGATTTGGAAGTAAGCTGCATGCTGCTGTTAGGGGTATTAATTTCCTTTCAGAGGAACACAATCTGTGATGGCATTAAATACTGAGAAATTACTGTAACACTATTCCCGTAATAATAGCAATATATGACAATGAAAGCCTAGTTTAAATTAGCTATCTATGTTCACTGACACTTAATACGCAATATAAGCAGTATGCTATAGTTTAAAAAGGTACTCGGTATGTTTCCTGTAAAGGAATACACAGGTTGTTTATGCACTGTGCATGCGATACAAGGATGTTGAGGAAAAGATGTGTGCCTGCTTGCAGTTCACCACTGCTTTAAGCTTAGGTCATCCTCAAATGTTTGCGGGTAAAATCTGCAAAAAACGCTCAGTAACATATTTTTCACAGTGTATCTATAGCCACTTGGCCGTTGGAGATAGTTTGAGTTCAAACACACAGCTATGAACAATGAGGTAAATAATTCTCAGTCCATTAAGCCACACCAGATTGATTTAGCCCCTCTAAATAATGCATGGATTGAAAAAGACAAATGTCTGATCAATATAGAATGCTCTGCCCTTTTGTTACCTTTACGCTGTGTGCATCAACAATGGGTTGATCCCTGCTTCCTAGTCATCGCGTTATGCAGGCTACTCAAGGAAAGAATTGACTTTGTACAAATAAAGCAGACTTGCCACGAGCTGCAGGTCCATGTGGCCATAGATTTGATACAGAACATTTATAAAAATAAATTTTCTTACATTCTCTTTGGCCCAAAACGTTCAAATCAGTTTGATCGTTGCTCCCTGATGTAGAAGTGTGACAATTCCTTGATGACCAAAGGTTTTTCCCATGTGGAATGACTCAGTTTAAATGTGCTCCCATATGGTGGGCCACCATATAATTTGCTGCCTGTGTACACGGCTGTGGCAGTGATTTAACGGTTGAAATGGCCAATGACCACAGAGGCCTGATGCTAAAAGTGGGCTCCTAACAACACTGACGCCCTTGACAAGGTCACTGCGTTTGCTGCAGGTAGGTGGAGAGCAAATCAAACCCTGACGGTTTCACGGATGTGCAAAGATGTATTGAAGAGCTGGACGACTCTTTTCTTTCCCGCGTCGCCCACTAAACCTCCAGAAAAAGGAAAGTACCTCCGCAAAAGAAAAGTACTTCTCTTTTAGTGTCTCTTTTATACCAGACTGAACTGTATGAGGCGTTTCACCACACTACGCATACCACCGTGTTCACATGAACTGCCAATGAAGGTCCGGCCTTCTGTTGACATTTCTTCATGGAAAGACTCAGTGTGGGGAGTGCTTTTTTCCTTCAGCAGGAAGAACCAGCAGAGTTTAATTATCTCACACTCCCTGCTGATATATGATAGTGAAGTTAGGCTTTAATTGGCTGGATACACCACGCCGTGTAGAGATTATGAATAGGTGGCCTGGGAGGAGGGACTTAAGAGTTTATTTGCAAGTGAAAAAGATTTCTATGCAATGAAATTGGAAAAGATGAGTAAAACTAGAAAATAACTGAACGCAATGCGGGTAAAACTGAATTTGGACCCAAAATAGACACTTTACAGTCCTTATTGGATTCTGACATTATTGACCTGTGGACAGTAAAGTCAGTTAACCTTTGATAGACTCTCCATGGATTTAGAAGGGAATATAGAGTTGCCACAGTACAAAGTTCATGACTGGAAGGAGAGTGAATGAAAGGCCCTTTGTGGTCTCAAGAGATGTTTTATCAGCAGAGAGTCAGCCAGAGATGGGGGGTGTATGATGCAATAAATGGGAATTGACACCTCTGGCAGAATTTGTTTGTTCTATGGCTAGCCATTTTCCCGAATTGGCATACACAGCCTGTTGGTAAGAAATAGTATCTGACATTTTAGGGAATGAACAAGGTTTTAAAATTTAATCTAATTTACGTGTCACCACTTTGACAAAACCAGTAACCTTTATTTTGATTGCACAGCTGAAGTAGATTTTTTTTAAAAACCAGGCTCAATTAATCTCTGAAAAGCTAATTTAAGATGATTTTTTTAATGGATAAAAAAACAACCTGAAAGAAAAGATGACCTTATGAATGGCATCACTTGTTGAAAAAGCTCCAGTGAAATCTGTATGTGTATGAATCAAATATATATCAAATATGCAGTATATCAAAACAGAGAGTGTCAAACTGCCAGAAGACCAATACTTGAGCCTTTTTCATGTGAGCAAGACTGGTTTAGTATCACTAGACTAGGTTTAGTATCACTAGACTGGTTTAGTATCACTAGACTAGGTTTAGTATCACTAGACTAGGTTTAGTATGAGTTTTTCTCCAACTATCCACAACTGTCATCTTACTGTATATCATTTTGAGCATTAAAATAGAATAGAATAATACATAAACAGCAGTGAAAGGTTACCTTTGGCCACACTTTGTTTCTTTCTCTTCTATGCACACCATAGATCAACAACCAACCAACAAACACATTGCAATGCCTGTGCTACAAAGGCCAAAGGCCATGTGCTTGCTTTTCTACTAAAAGAGGCCTGTGTCACAGTGCTGTAATTCACAGAAGTCAAGACAAATACACAATCCATTAAAAAAATCTGCTAATCTTTCTCAGCACACAATGCTATCATCAACCCCCCATGATAAAATGGTTTTGGCCAACTCACCATTGAGAGCTGCCCGGGCTAATTGTTCAACATGTACCTGTCAATCAAGCAAATCCCAAATGGCAACTTCCCCGCCTGCCTCAGAACGGGTTGCCTCAGTCCAAGCTGCCATGAAAGAATAATCACACTCTGCAACTGAGAAGCCCATCTTCATTCCATTAACAGCTGTACACTATGCACATCTACAGCCCACTGTTGACAACAGGCTATTCATAGCCAGTTGTTTATTTCTATTTCTGCTGAATAGCCTTTTTTTGTGGTTGTGTGTTTAAGCCACAGAACTGAATTGTACTCAGGACACCCTAGTGTTAGATATAAAGTATACATAGTAATTTGTAGAACGGTGATAATCTTTTATTCTGTAATTTTTAAAAAATAAAATTTGAAAAGTACCTGTATGAATCCGACATCAATTAAAAGAAAGTTATCGAATCAGGCACAAAGTCTAATTGAGTTTTTACTCAATGTATTTACTTGAAGGCCCCCTGGTGTAAACAATCACACAGTGTCAATAAAGCACATTTAAAAGTATTGTAACACTAAAATATGTTTCATTGTATATTTAATCGAACACAAGTTTACTAACATTCCGTTGTCATGGCTGTTGCTGGAGTTACTTACTTTATACTAGCCAAAGACATCCATCCATTAGCAATACCGCTAATCCTATGCAAGGTCGCAGGGTGCTGGAGCTTATCCCAGCCGACATAGAGCGAGAAGCTGGGTACGCCCTGGACAGGTCTATCACACGGCTAACACATAGAGACAGACTACAAATCAAACTCACATTCACACCTACAGACAATTTAGAGACACCAATTAACCTGCACATTTTTGGACTGTGGGACGAAACCGGAGTACTCGGAGGAACCCAAGCCAACACAGGGATAACATGCAAACTCCACACAGAAAGGCCCTCGGGTCAGGTGGGGATCAAAGCCAAGACCTTCTTGCTGTGAGGCAACAATGCTAACCACTGAGCCACTGCGCCCTAGCCAGAGACAATAATTGATCAATTAGATTGACTTACATCTTCTACGTCACAAATGGCTGTGATACAGAACAGCCTGTAAAATCAGGTTTATGTGAATTTTCTCTTGTTCACCTCTTACAACACAATGATTATGGATTTAACTTGTGTTGTCCCGCTGAGTGATAAAACAATGCTCTAAAAAAAAAAAAATCTAGCTTCCATTATGGTCCCTAATGATGCTTCATATTATTTAGCAAACTGCTTTCAACTCCCCTGCACGGTATGTTATACTCAAGCTTACAGAATAATAACTACTATTTAACCTTGGGGAGGGAAGCTGGTCACTGGTACGCACTGTAATATACTGTCCAATTGCTCATCGGTTATGATTAAATAAACATCGTAGGCATGAGGAGAACATTATTGCCTGGGAGTGTGCCAATGCGTGACAGCTACTTTTCTCCATGTGAAACAAAGAGGGTTGTACAATGGCCCTCAACTTCCACAGGTGCTAGAAATCTAGAGATCTATACACAAGCTGCCTCTGAAGTGCCATTTCAAGTTGGAGACGAGACTTCCGAGGGCCCCCCCTAATCTACCAGCTCCAGATTTTGTGACTTCTGAACGTTTAATGAAGGAGGGGCTCTTTCAAGCATTTCTCTTTCCAATAAGCCAGGAGTGAGTTTAGATTCACACCGGTTCCACTTGGTTGCGGAGAAACATTCTCAGAATTGAAACGCTTACCAATTCTTCAGCAGACCTTCGCTCACTTGAAGCGTTAAATGCGACTTAAAGCAGCTGAAAAAAAGATTTACATTTTCTGCACACCGGCCTTAAAGCCTTTGGGATGGTGGAAGATTTGCATTAAAACTTCCCATCTATGGAAGTGTAACTTTGTAGAGTTTAAACATGGCTTTGTTGATGCCTCTGGGTGTAGTATCTTGAGCTGTAGCCCTAAGGCAAGGCAACATAAGGGGACTTCATTTCATAAATCATTTCCACTAGGACTATTCATCTGAGTATTATCCTACCTAATATTGAATTGTAATTAGGCTGTTGTATTTCACTACATTAGTCTTACCGCCTTGAAATCACCATAAAATCAGTAGCTTAAGCTGAATGGCTCATTAAAAACCCCAACTTTCCCTGAAGGAACTCTCGCACAGGGCATTATTTTCTGCTTATCATGGCACTTTATAAAACTGTTCTTGAAAAAGATATGTACATTCAAGTGTGTCAAAGTGATTTTCCCTGCTGTGAATGTATTTTCAAGGGAACAAATAATGCTAGTGCTACTCACCCTCATGCCAAGCTCAATGTTCTCTCCCCCGTAGACCTCCATCCCAGGATCCAGCAGGCCAATCTCTCCAAAGTATTCTCTGTCCACTACAAAGGAACAGCCAATCATGGCCGGTGTTCTGGTCAAACAGGAAGACAGAAAAGAGAAGAGAAGGAGGGAGGGAGAGAGA